>VBSM01003190.1:7937694-7953837 GCA_008086735.1 Cheirogaleus medius | reverse complement strand
GACTCTATTTCCTTTAGAACCATTGGCCCCAATCTCTCATGTAGAGCAACAGAGTTCTCATGGGGCAGATGAGAAGGGCTGCTGGTCTTCTTTACGGCTCCGCGACGAAATGCATGGGTTGTGCAGATGCGCTGCGTAGCCACGCCCATCACTAGGTCTTTATTGTCGGGGTAGGGTTTATATTGCGCAAATGCTTAAAAATCCTGCTAGGGCTTATTTTATGGGTAGGTCTTATTTTTGGGGAAACACGGTAGGATTACAGGCATGAACCACCCCACCTGGTCCTACTTAATGACTTTTTAAAAGTGAGATAAATGGTGATATTAACAAATGTGATTTTTTTATATTGTGATGAAATGTGTCACACTGGAAGATCCGCGTAACTCAGTAAACCAATATTTTCCAAATGAGCAATGTATGTTTAAAAATAAAAAAATCACACAGGGGTAAAAGATCCATTCAAAGTGCAAGGTAGGCTAACAGATTTTAATGTAACTACATGTGAACACTTCACTGATATTTTATTTTCCACACTGCAAAAAAAACTTTTAAGAAATTACCACTTGTTGAGTTTTGGTGGATTAACAAAAAAGGAATATCTACAATTATCTGAAAAGGCTATACTAAAAATATTTCTTCCTTTTCCAACTACATATATGTATGAGGCCTAATTTTTTTTATATCCTTCAATAACAACAAAATATATGACAATAGATTGAGTGAAGAAGATATGATTTACCTAGTTATCTTCTATTAAGTCAGACATCAAAAAGATTTACAAAAATATAAAATGTCCTTTAATGAATGCATATGTAAATCGTTAAGAAGAATTTTGAGTTTTAAATTTCTAATATTGCAAATATCGATGGATGTACTCCACATAAACAAAGGCTGTTGAAGTCCTCAATAGTTTTTAAGAATGTAAAGAGGTATCAAGACCAAAAAGTTTTAGAACTGCTGAGTTAAGAAGAAGACTGTACCTTGGACCGGCTTTCCTTTGGGAGTGATGAAAAGGTTTTGGAATTAGAGGGGATGGTTGTATAGCATTGCCAATGTACTAAATCCCACTGAATTGTATACTTTACAATGGCTAATTTATGTTATGTGAATTTTACCTCAATTAAAAAACAAGAATGTAATAGCTTGGAACTCCGAGAGTCCAGCCAATCTGACAATCTCCCTTTACAGCATGGAGACAAAGAGACGTGTACTTTCCACTGAGTTTTTTTCAGTCTAAGATTACCTTGGGTTCTTACTGTGTTACATGAAATTTAAATATTCCAGTAAGCTCTCTCTTTGAAAATAACAAAGACCATGACTGATTTTTTTATAATTTGGCCCAAAGCCCTGTGTTTTATGATCTTCATGGCATGTCAGAACAATATTGTTTAACCATTCTGTCAACGATCACTACGGCAGACTCTACTTCCCTGTCCAACCTCGGATGTACACAGTGCAACCCTATATGCTGTACTGCCATCGGTCCTGGGAATGAAAGGATGAGCAGGGATCACAGATGGTCCCTGCACTCGTAGGGCTTACAGTTTAGCAGAAAAGATAAACATTAATCAGAAAATGGCATAAATAAAAGAAAAAGTATATGATGTAAGAAGCACATACAATAAGGGACTCTGACTTAACTGAGGACTGGGGAAGGATTCCTTGAGGACTAGCAGCACCGGCTTCACCTGGGAACTTGTTAGAAATACCAGATCCCAGGCCCCTTCCTGACCTAGTGAAGAAAAATCTGCATTTTAACAAGCGTCCCAGGTGATTCATGCTTGAGAAGAATTCACGGTTCTCAAGAATGGGTCGGGGTTAATGGGATGAAGGAGGAGCATTCCAGCACAGGTAACGGACAAAGGTCCGTGGGCAGAGAGAGGAGGGCATGTCTGAAGCACTCAAAGAAGGCCACTATGGGCTGGAACGGAGAGGATATGGGGAGCCCAGTGCCAGACATCAGGAGCTGGCATAGACTCAATTTGGTCATGAGTAAACAGAAAGGTTGGAAGAGACTCTACTCTCCTGAACTCTATCAGGTACGCCTTTCCGGCACTAAACAGCTTTCAAAACAAACACAACAGTTAGATACTCATCCTTTTATAGTTGCTGAAGGGCAAATTCCTTTAATTCCAATGAAAGAACCAAGTTCTTATAACACAAGTGGCAACAGCTCTGGTTCCCCACAGTGTGAATCAACAGGGCAGGCTTGCAACACCTTGATTTGAATGCACGTAAAAAATCGTATTAACTAACGTCTCCTGCCTCGGAGGGCCCTCATTACCAGGGAGGTCTGGACTGCAAAGAGGTAGTGACTGCAGCCTGGATTCTGCACAAATCTGAAGGCACAGTGTATTTGAGGGCCCTAATAATAAACGCAGGTCATAATGCCAAGGATCCTGATAAATACTTTTTTATCTAGTGCTTGGAAAACTTATTGCAACATGACCCAGCACGCTTGTAAAACTCAGCAGACTGCATTGCAGGAGATGCACCGAATAGACGGTATCAGCAAATATTTGTGTGTGTTAGAGAGAGAGGGATCCAAAACTCTAGTGTGGCTCCAGGCATTCATGGATATCTGAGAACGGGAAGAGCCAGTCATGCCCAGCATCTTCCTCTGTATAGACCAAAATGAGTCTCATGGTGATAAGAACACCCCCCCACCACCACCACCCCAGGGAGAGAGAAGAATCACACTTAGGTGGGACAAGAGAATTTATACTCAAAGCATCTCAGCAGCAGCCTAAAGTGCTAACAAAGTGCTAACAGGGCAAGGAACATCTTGATTAATACAAAGAAGACGAGCTCGATCTCCAGATGATAAACCATAGAGTAGTGGGTATTTTAAGACTAAAATGTCTAAGGTGAAGGGAACCCAGCATTAGGATTTATAGCTCTTTGAAGTAACTGCTTGCTTTCTCATCACTTCAGGGACTCCTGTGTGCTGGCAGAAGTTGCTTGTAGGAGACACTAAAAATAGAAATGGAGGCCCAAGTTTATTCCCCTCCTCCTCCTGGGTCAAAATTCTAGAAAAATGACCAACACTGCATTTGTATCATTTTAGCAATACCAGAGGGGACTGGCAGTCTCCTCACTCTCTGAATGGCTATATTCAGCTTTACAATTCTTTTTGCAGATATTCCCAGAGAGAAAAATATTCTTCCAACAAAGATATGATCGACTTCTTGGTCTTTTACAGGTCATGGAAGCCACACTAGCAGCTGCTATATGGAACCCCAAATAACCAGCCAAAGACGAGCACGAAAACAAGAGTTTTGTCTTGTTTCTTTGAGAAAATCACTGATGAGCAGTATATCTCAGCCTTCGCAGGTTAAAGTTTCCCTACATAATAGGGACAAATGTAACCAAAATTATTTAAATATTATAGGAAGCTGTGAATGAATAAATGCTTCTATCGTTCCTCTGCAAAAAAAAAAAAAAAAATATAGGAAGCCATTAAAAAAAAAAGATAAGACAATCTGAGCAACCAAGATGTTTCCAATGAGTCTGAAATTCAGGGCATTCTTTTGGTTAAGGAGGTTTGCTTCCTTCCTCGTACCCACAGCTACTTCAGGGCTGGGAATCCTCAGCTAACTTCTGGCTCCCACTCAGATCCAACCCAAGGGGACAAACGCTTGGTTTAGCAGAACAAATGCTTTGGAGCACTCTGCATCTGCCTCCAGCAGCCTCACTGTCTGGAACGAGGAAAGCCAGAATAGGATCTGACTTTCTGTGTTGCCTGTCTAGTTATAAAACTGTAATTACTTGACATAAAAATTAGTCATTCTATGCAGATATGTTATCACCTCTGCCGAGTTCTCCTAAGCTAATCACCACCTTGGCCTCTTGCTCTCTGTACTCCAACTCCATTGCTCACGGTCACACTTGTCATTGTCTGGAAGGCTCTTCCCTCTTGTCTTCCTCCTTAGCCAACGAATGTCTCTAATTCTTTAGATTGTCCACCTCCCTGCCCCCAAATTAGGGACCCTGTACTCTGCCTGGGTTTGTGATCACATGTGTATCTGGTGAACGTCTTCCCCACTCTCTGTCCCCAGAGGATGTTCTGTGAAGCACCTGTGTCCCACCAGGCCAGGCTGAGTGGGACAGATGATGTGACAGCCACTGGGCCTGTCATCAAGAAGCTTGTCCTACAACAGAGAGGAAGGAAAGGGAATCAAGGGTTTCAGGGGCTATGGCCACAGAACGAACAATGCACAGGGTGGGGGACACCAAATTCCATCTGCACAGAGAGCATTTCTGATGGAGATGCTGGCATGAGCCAAGGCAGAGATGTGTGTCTGTGGGCACCGCAAACAATCGGTTATTCCCAGAGCAGCATGTCTTTGTCGTGGAGTGGAGAAAGGGGAGCCTGGGGAGGAAGAAGCGTCCAGATCACAGGGTGCCTTTGTACGCCACGCTGGAGAAGGCAGACTTCAGCTGTAAGTAGGGCAATGAAGAGGGCAGGGCTCCCTTTGGGTTAAAAGCACGCTTCCCTCCAAATCCATGGAAACTCAGTCTGTAAACCTTCCCCTGCTCTCCTGCCAAATTTCCCATCAGCACTCCATTCATTCTGCTTAAGGGGAAAAAAAGGGAGTGAGCAACTTTTCTTTGCATTCCAAGTTCATTTCTGCGAACCACCGGCCAGTCCATCAGCACAGGTTGATGAGAATCCAGAGCTCACGGCTGGGCACAGACAGCCAGATCTGTCTCGTTCTCGTTTTCTTTTCTTTTTCTATTTTAATGGCATAGGATGAAGAAATTTATTTTTTAATTTTTTAAAAGTAGAATTAAGTTTTAATGACAGAGAATATTGTGACCATGGTTATGATCTCAAATCGCCCTGAAAATTAATTTATCCCCATAGTCAGGTTATTAAAGGCAGAGACTTTTTTCAGGCTGTTAAGTTCCCACTCAATTATAGTTTTCACCATACTCTGAGTACATCTGGACGGGCTGGGCTGATGGCACGATGGAGAAGTCAGTGGCATGACGGCTGGATCCTGCTAGCTACTTGCAATAAAGTGGAGACGGGAAGAACTAAAGGGTCTCATGTTATCTTGAAGAATGTTGTTTGCTCTAAAATCGTGCCTGAATTTTATCACGTGTAATGACATGAAACTGGTCCTTTGCAAATCAAGTATCTCAGGGCCTTCTTATGAGACACTCCCAAGATATAAGGTGGGATAAAGATATATTATTGCATCTGAGTTTAAAAGTAAGAGATGCTGGGGATTCTCAAATAAGACTCGACCTCTCACCTCGTAAGGAACATCAGAGTGGAGAAAAGGGGAGAAAGAGAGACAGAGATAAATTTGGCTACAACAAAACTGATCATTGAGTCAGTTACTAGAGTGTACTCTTGAGGGAGAAATGAAGCCAAAATGTCAGAAGTATTTCTAAATGATAAACCAGCTTCCTAAGGAAGGTGGCTATTACTCATGGCTTCGATTACTCATAGTTTAAACTAGATCACATCTAGGAAACAATGCCACCTGTGATTAAGGGGAAAAAGACAAAAAAAGAAAAAGTACTCTAGCTTCCCCAAGGCACATATACAGACTGCCTTCGACTGCTGGATATACTCCGCTGGGATTCTTAGTAACTCTAACTTACTGGTGTGGTCCAGCAAAATGTATACGCAACAGGGATGACCTTTTATCTTAAGGAATATGATCGCATATTTAGCTATGAACATCCAAATAAAAGTAAGCAACATCAACCTTTTCCCTACATTTTGTAAACTCAAAAAGTTGTGAAGTTCTGTAGAAAAACAAAAATCATTTAAGCAGCAACCATGGCAAAAACACTTCTGAGGCTTTTGTGATTTGAAAAGGAATAATCTTGTTTTATGAAATTCAAAGGGACATAAAATACATTAGAAGGAGAGGTCTGCCTAAAGTGAGCTATATACCAACTCTCATTATCTTGGTTTCGGATCTATAATTATGCTTATGAGTAGGTAGAGTATAGAGAGAAAGAAGGACCATCAGGACTCAGAAGCATGGGTACAAACTTTAACTTCGAAACTTAGTAGCAGTGTGACTTTGGGCAAGTTATGTAACTCTTTGAATCTCAATTTTCTCTGTATATTAGAAATCCCAATATCTGCTTTTGGGGATTTTTGCAATGATAGTAGATACTAGAAATCTAAGGCACCAGACATATATTAGGTCTTCAACAAATGCAAGGTGATTTTATTATTCAATTCCTTATGTTCCTCATAAATTCCTGGGCATAAATTGTTATTCCTCACGACTTCTGAGCAAGGACAAATAGTGACGGGGGAACTTTTCTCTCTGTATGGCAAGAGTAAATACAACTGCATATTCTTGCAACAGTCCAAAGAGGATACGCTGTTCATTGACCCTGAAAGAATTTCTCCTAACACTTCAGGGTGGCAAAATTACTGTCTTGGGGACTGGGGCAAGTGTCAAGGCTAACGCAATCAGGGCATTACCACCAAGCCAAAAGCCAGCAACAGACACAAATTGTAAGTTATAAATAGCAAAGGAAGAACCAAAAATGCAAAGTACAAAATGCAATATTCGACAAAGTATCAAACATGTCTGGTGAAAACCGGGAGAAAGAGTTAATGAGGTCAAAGCTGCCACTTCTGAGTACAGAAACTGGACGTGTGCTTTACATGCGTCAACTCAATAGTCACGACATGACTCTGAGGTGTATCCCACTGTTCTCTCCCCATGTTATAAAGGAGGACACCTCTGTCCTCACCACCCTCAGATGGCAGGTAATCTATAGGAGGTCCCCCGGCTGATGCTATAACTGGAATTTGAACTCAGTTCTATGCGACCCTAGGGCTTCCACTATTAAACACTGTGTCATTTCCAATCTCATCATCGGTGGAAAACATGGGTCATTACCTTAAATAAACCAAGCAATTGATTCCACAAACAGCAGGCTTAGTCTTTCAAAGTTCGACTTTGGTTTATTTTCTAAGGTGTGAGTCCCAGGAGCTCTGCTCTGATCATGGCTGTTCCTTCTTGTCTTCACTGCTAGACCCTCCTCCTCTCCCCACTTTTAAATGCTGTGGTGCCGCAGGACTCCGTCCTGGGACCTCTCCTCCGCTACCTTCAGCGAGCTCATCAGTCTCACGGTTGATACAGAGGAAAGAAAAACGATCCATGCACCGACAGCTCTTAATACAACTCTTGATAGCTTCACCCCTGACACCCACCTGTCCCACCACATCAATAAAACAAAACAAGACCTCTCTTTCTCTCCCACAGAAGCTGCCAGGAGTCACCCTCCATTCCTCTCCATGCTGCTTCTAGCCCATCAGTTAATCCTGTTGGCCCTATTTTAAAAAACATGTCCCAGCCGTGCCCACTTCTCAGCACGTCCACCACGGCCACCCTAGCCCAGCCCAGCACTTTCCATCTGCACGACTGCAGCAGCCCCCACCTCGGACTCCACTCTGGCCCCCATTCTGCTCATTCTCCAGAGTGGCAGGGTGGCCTTGGGAACTGAACCACCACCACCACCCACCACAGATCATGTCACTGTCCCCCTGAACCCCCTGGGGCTCCCCATTACAATCAGAATGGAATCCAAACTTCTTACTGTGGCCACCAAACCCCTGCTTAGCTCTCCAGATTCAGCTATGCCACACTGCCCTTCTTACTGTGCCTTTAATATGCCACGCAAGTTCCTTTCTCAGGGTCTTCGCACCTGCTGCTCCCTCTTCCTGGAAGGACCTTCCTCTACCTCTTCACATGGCTTTGCTCTCTCACATCATGCAGGTGGTGGCTTAAATGTCACCTCCTTGAGAGGCCTTCCCTGACCACTGGATCTAACACGGCTCCTTGCCCATCCCCAACACCCTAACCACTCACCCTGACCCGAGTGCACCTAACACTGCCTAAAGTCACCTTTATAATAAATTTAGTCTATACTTTTGTATCATAATTTTTAATTCACCACTGTATTCTACAGGTCATAAATACAGAGTAGGTGCTTAATGAATATTTATAAATATCTGCTTCTTTCCTCAATTAAAATTCAAGCTCCAGAACAGCAGGGAATTTATTTGTTTTGGGCACCGCTATATCCCCATCCCTAGAATAGATAGCACTTGGCATATGATAGCTATTCCAATATCGGAAGAATGAATAAGTGAAAGAATCCTAGCAGTTCTTCAAAGAACAGGCCAACTCCCATCTTACAGGCGACAGAAGGACGAGGGCTACTGCTAGAATGGACATAGGAACTCATGTTCGAGTCGTTCAAAGTCCCCCATCCTGCAGAAGTAGGTCACACTCCTAAGGCTCCATGTCAGATCCTCCCCATCCAGGTGCCCTGGCGCTATGTGACAGCTGGCTGGTCTTTCAAAGAGGGAGAAGACCACGTGAGGCAATATGAGCCTAGGCTTCGGGCATCAGGAGAATTTTGCATCTCATCTCCTATCTCTAGCTCTCCCCCCCCCCGCCCCCGGCCCCGCAAAGGTTGTGTCAAACAAGCTCACTTTCCCCAGGCACCCGGCACCACTGGGTCAATCTCCACAGATCCTACCATGCTAAGGCTGTAGTCCAAAAGCAAAACAGGCCCAGTGTACACGTAGCTCTATCCCAAGGAGCCACTGAGACGATGCAAGTGCTTTCTCCAAGGCCTGAACAAGGCACATATGTTTAAAAACATATTTATTTAATCCAGTCTGACGGTGAGAAGGGTTTGTGTGGGGCCGACAATGCCAGGCCGGCTGTCCTCTGTCTGGCAGACCCTGCAGGTGTTTTCACTTAAATGTGATAATCAAATTAACTGCACAGCACGGCTAACTCTGAAATGGCAAACCGAGCTTCCTGGGTGATCTCCCCATCTGCCTTTCTCCTACTCTAAGTGCAAAGACCAAAGACTCTTAGCCTGGTAGCAAAGGCTAAAGTGAAAGCTGGCAAACAAAGGTGTTTACAGACACATGGGGGAGGACAGAAATAGAGAAGCGGAAAGATGGGGAGGTCTCTGTTCCAGCAGTCTCCAAAGGAGAAAGAGCTTACTTCACAGTACAGCAAAACAGAGAAAAAAAATTTTTCTCCACCTAACTTGTTTTGTTGTCCAACTCCACAGATCCTTTGTGCCCTCCCATCCTTCTACTCTTTCCAAATTGACTTTGTCCAGCAAAGCACAAGTTAAAGGAGGGAGGGAAAGGTCTTCTGCTGACTGGTTTTGCAAAAGAACAGGAAAAGCTAACCCTGATATAAGATGATAATCCCAGCACCTCTTCCATGACCAATATTATTCTTGCCCAGTTCAGCTAAAAATTACTCTGCATTTGCAGAGCATGGTCAGGGGATCATGTACATGAATGTAAGACTGGTTCCTCAAAACAAACATGTAAGCTTAGTGGCTCCACCACACCAACACCTGCCTCGCCAGTCAGCCATCCAGAAAGTACTTAAGAACCCAGAGAGCTCAGATGCTAAGAAATCTCTAAAGTTGAGTTTCTAGTTCCTAAGCAAATCAGACCCACCTGTTCCTATTTTGCCACAGTCGTACAGAGCCAGCTTTCAATTACTGATGTTAAAGGAAGGGGGGCAATTTTCAATTATCCATGCTAAGTGGCAACAGACACATTCCTGAAAAGTTCTCTCTAAAATGTAATTCTGTATCTGCAACTCTTTTTCCCATGACAGCTATAAAATACCAGCTATGGTCTTTGATGGCAAATAAGACAGACTGAACCCACCTTTTCTCTAGTACTGTCCATCCGTGTCTGCAGCTGAAGGAGTAAGAGGAAGAACTCAAGCCTGGGTGCTGACCCCACAATGGGGATTTAAACCCGGCCAGGGCCAGGACTGGTGTGAGGCAGGAGAGCATCCCGTGCCCTCACTTTCAGGATTGCTGCAGGTCATTGCCTCCTCGAATTTTTTCTCTCTTGTCTTACCCTAGGTCCAGCCCTGCTAACACATCATCTTGGTGTCCTGACCGACTTCACCTGCAGCTGAACTTCATTTTTTATTGAGTTACCATAACATTATTGGTTGAGTAATGCAGGAACCTAATCTTTGTTAAGATTTTTCTTTCTCTCTTCATTCACTTGCTACCTTCCTTCCATCCTTCCTCTCTCCCTTCTTCCAGTCCAGTCACAGAAGGTAGGAAAGCATCGTAGTTTGTTGGTTCATTTCAGTGGTGGTAAAACATATGAGAGGGCGTGCAGAGACTAACTGGCCTTGAGAGGCAGGCAGCAAAGGTGAGAAGCAATCAGGCGCTTAAGGATATTCCTGGAAACCAGGGATGCTCAGCCTGCATCCCACAAGAGGACAGCCCAGGCACCAACAGCGAGGGTCCCCTCCCCCATTACCGAGAGGCTGCAGAGCAGCAGGAGCTCCTGGCCTTCGACCCCTCTAGGTGGTCCAGATGCCTATGCAGACCCAGAGTTGGAAAGATAGCTTCTCTTTGCACAGTTTACTTTTAGAAATTGCTCATGCCAGCCTGAAATTTCAGACCCATCCTCAAAAGAGACTTCTACAAAGACACTAGCAGGGCCTTATCATCTTTGCAAGCCAAGAAAGGTGACATCTTATAGCCATGGTGACCCGCTCAGGCCAGGAGCCCTAGTCATCTACAGTGAGCTCTATATGAGTTGTGTCTGCTGTGCTTGGCCTCTGATGGGGCTATTTTATGGAGGCTTGTGGCAGAGGTTTAAGAGCCTTTACATTTTTGAACAAGCAGGACCTGCCAAAGCCCCAGTGAGGACAATGAGGAGGACAGGTGCTGGGGTGTTTGGGTGCCAGATCTCTCTGGGTGGTTCCACATCAGCCCATCCATAATCCCATGAAGATATTTAACCCTTTGGGGTTCCTCGGTTCTCTTTTCTTCCCTGATATTTGAGGTCTCCAGCCAAGCTGTTCCAATTCTCCACCTGGAACACAATTCCACCAACCTCCACTCCAACCCCTGACATCTAGCTGACCCTGCTACAATCTTTACAGTTCAGGTTAAATGGTAATTGCCGGCTCCCACAATTTGATGCGTTCAAAAATGTCTGGGACACAGTCATTGCCATCTGAAGTACTCTGTATCCATATCTAGCTATGGATTTTTCACTGTGATCCAAAATGAAAAATATGTCAGGCATATAAATGGATTCAGCCATCATGAGAGAATAACTTGGCAATATCTAGAAAAACAGAAGCTATGCGTATCCTTGCAATTCCATTCCTAGGTAACGATGCATCTTGCCAAAACTCAGACATGTGCGAAAGGATGTTTGCAAGGATGTTCGCTGCATCACTGTTTATAATGGTAAAAAATTTAGAAACAACCCTGCCCGCCTGTCAGTGGAGAAAGGGATAAATAATGCACAGCATATTTACACAGCATTTAAAGGAATGAACTAGGATTTATCTCAGAAAGATAAAATTGAGTCAAAAACACAAGCTGAAAAATGTGAGGGTATACACTCTCATACCATTTTTGGAAATGACAACACACACAAATACCAGATGTCTATATTTGGGCACAAGAAATCACTTTTAAAGTATCAAAACATAGTTCAAAAGGATATACACTAAAATTCACGTGAATGCCATCCACTGGAGGGCAAAGGAAATAGAATGGGGCAGGGAGGAGGATTTCAATATTAACATTTGAGGGAGAGGAACAAATATGACAAATGTTAACTGTCATATAAATATATATCCATGTATTATAAATATATACATGAAAAAGTACATACTGCAAAACAAATATATATTCCAAATTATTTTTGTACATTTTGCTCTTTTTCCAAAATAAAAAAGAAAGGAAGAGAAGAGGGAGAGAGGGCATGTTGTGGAAAATCAGGGATCTTTCCGGAACAGGTCATTGCCTCCTCTGGAGAACTTTAAAAAGCTTGGTGTATTATAGGGCCTGACAGAGATGACAGAAAAGAGAAAGTTTAAAAAACAAAAGTTAATAATAACTTTTAAAATGCACCTTTAATCAATATTATCCTTAGTAACAGATCCCAGACTTTAATATAGATAGAAATCACTTGGGAGCTTATTAAAAATAGAAATCCCTGCTCCTTCTCACATTATGATTCAGGAGACCTTGAATGGGGCCCAGTGATCTCCTTTTTTACACGAAAAACAAAACATCCCTAGTATGGTAATTAAGCCTTTGTTAAACATAGTGAGAAATATTTTTTTAAAAAAACTTACAGCAAATGAAAATTGCAATTTTAACCTAAAAGTTTATTCCCCCTTGCTCCTAAGAATCATGGGCTATCTAGCCTAGTGATTCTTAAAAGAAAATTTTATATTTTAATAAACTAAAATCATGGTATACAGTATTTACATAGCTTTGTAAAATGTTGACCCTATCATAGAGTAATAATCTTTATGTGCAGTTGGAATGATAAAGGCACACTTGTTAAATTTATGACAATTCTTATTCTAGGGAACAATTAACTTTAATGGAGCAATTCCAGTGCTATAATTAAAAGTAACCAACATAGAAAGAAAAAATGCAGCTTTAGGCTGTCCAGGCTTTGTTATCTGTTATCTAATGATAACCTCCTCTCTTCCTGCCTTCCCAAGCAGAGTCAGGCTCCACTTCTGACTTCCCACAACACCTCACTCACACCTAGGCACTAGCACACACAACTGGGCTCCAGTTTACCTGTGGACATGCCCGCCCTCTAGGCATTGAGCTCCTCCCTCCTAACAGAGAAGGCATCCTGTTCATGGTGCATCTGGGATGTTATAGGCACTTGATAAAGCAGCTGTTGAACTAGTTAGCACATCTGAACGGGTCTCAGGTCTAAGACAGCCAATGAAAAAGGAGTCCCCAGCAGAGGAGTTCTGGCAGACGTTTTCTTTAAAGGACCGAACAGTAAATGGTCTTTACGGCCCGCATGGTTTCTCTTGCAACTTCTCAACCTGCCATTGTAGTTCGAAGGCTGCCATAGATAACATGTAAATACGAGTATGGTTCTGTTCCAATAAAACTTTATGAACACCGAAATCTGAATTTTTCATATAATTTTCACGTGTCATGAAATATTACTCTTCTTTTGATATTTTTTCTTAATTATTTTAAAATGTAAAAAAAACATTCTTAGCTTGTGGGTCACAAAAAACCAGCAGCAGGGTGTTTCAACCCCCGTTCCAGCAGATCTGGGCAGAGAGGTAGATGGAAAAAGCTCGGGATACCAGACAGACTGGAATAGATGGAGTAGAAGAAAAAGAGAAGAGAGCGGTCTATGATGGATGAAAATTCAGTGGACCCTCACAGTACCTGTAAGTAGGGCAAAAAGAAACAAGGCAGAAACAGGAACAAAAGCAATGCAGTTTCGCTGTTAATTTTCTTTTCTTTTAAACCACTTCTGCATAACAGAGAGCTCACATTTAATTAATGGCCAAATAAGTTAGAAAAAATACAGTATAATTAAAAGTCATTAGTAACACTAGTTAAAATGAAAAAAAGAAACACAAAAACCTTTTCAAGTTAAAAAGTTTTAGCACCATTTCCGCATTGCTGAAACATAGTCCTCTCTGCTGCCCCCTCTAGGGTAGAAATGCAAATGGGCAGAGAAACAGACAAAAGTCAGGGCGTGAAAGCAGACAAAAGGGATTCTGTCTCAGAATAACCAAGGATCCACTGTCCTGCCCTGTCCTACCCAGTCCTGCTACATGAAATCATAGATGTCTTCGAAGTTAAAAGGGGCTCAGAGTTACACAGTCTGCTCCTCTCATTAAAAATAATTATAACTTTTTAAATAGCATACATGGTTATTTTATAAAAATTCAAAAATAAAGAAGCCAAGAGAAGAAAACCCAAGTTAAGATATCGGTGGCTATCCTTCTAGACTCTGTTTTCCTTGAATGTAGTGTGCGTACGTACCATTTTTTTTTTAATATAAAAATAATCCCTCTCATTTTGTAGATGAAGAAACTGAAGGTCTGATGAACTAGCTGAAGATCATGCATAAAATAAGTTTGTAAAAACCCAGGATTAGAACCTCTTGCCTATTGGGCACATCCAGAGACACGCTGTGAAGGGGAGCGGGGCTTCCGTGAAGTGCTAGCGCGTGCAAAAACACAGTCACATCCTGGGGAACCAGGCTGTGTAACTACGTATTAGAGAAGTATCTAAATGCTATGTTTGCTGTTCTGTATTTCTTATTATCATGGGCCCATCTTCTGCATAATGATGCATCATGAGGCTATCCAGGTACTTACAAGATCCGTTATAGTGTTGAAATTTGTGCCAAAGTCTCAAGTTTTTGATATAAAACTTAGGGATTCTCTTAAGACAAAGAACTAGAGTTCAGCAAACACAGTACTTACAGGCACTTGATATTTTTATCTATTTGGCATCTTTTGAGTAATGGCATTCCATTTTTCCTTGGAAATTTTCCAACTGGATGCCCTTCTCCCATTACATGTGGTCCTACCAAGAATGACAGTTGAATCCCCCAACTCTCTTTACTAGGAATGTGCAGTGGAGTCGCAAGGGGACAAAGGTGGTTGGAGCTGAGACTCTACAAAGGTAGTGCTTGAAAAGGGCCCCCCAGGAGTTCCCTGGATACCTCTTCTTCTCTTTCATTTGTTCATTCAGTAGATATTTATTGAGTGCCTCCTACAACATGCAAAGCACTGTTCTGGGTGCTAAGGACACAGTCATGTAGAGCAGACCCAAACTGCCAACTTCACGGAGCTTACGTTTCAGTGAAAACAACAATAAGCGAAATATACAGTATATTAGACAGCAACACGTGCTACGGAAAAAAATTAAGTAATGCTGGTAGGTATGGAGTGCAGGGGTCGGAGGTTCCGATCCTAAAGCAATGCAGGAAGACCTCACTGGGGAGCTGAGAGGATGGGTGGAGGGAGATCAGGTCCAAGGACTCAAGACTGAGCCCCTGGGCACAGCAAACAGGACTGAGAGGGGCAGCCGGGGAGGCAGGAGGACAACCAGGAGAGTGTGGTGTCCTGGAAGCCCAGCGAAGAAAGCATATCAAGGCGGAGGGCATGAGAAACTGTGTTAATTCCATTGGCATGATGAAGGAAGGGAAGACTGAAACTGATTTAGCAACATGAGCTCACGGGCAACACTGACATGACACATTTCAGTGGAGCAGGGAGTCTAAAAGCCTGAGCCTCCAGAGAGAATGAACCGGAAGACAGGATTTGGGAACTGCAGGCACGGACAACTATTTGAGAAGTTTTTTTGTTGTTGTTGTTTTGTTTTTTAAGAAGAACACAGAAAAATGGGGTGGTATCTTGAAAGGGACATGGAATTGAGAAAGGTTCTTTGTAGGTTTTTTTTAATTTTTAAAGCATTGCAAAAATTACAACATGTTTATGTGCTGATGGGAAAGATTCTGTAGAGACAGAAAAGTTAATGATACAGAAGAGAGAGGGAAAAACTGTTGGAGTCAAGTCCTTACGGATGCAATGGGAGTCCATGGGCTCTAGTGTCCCAGTGCAGGGACTGCCTTTAGGTAGGAGAACTGACCATTCCTCTGTCACACTAAAGGGATGGCAGAAACACGGGCACAGGTATGGATATGGTGGTAGTAGCTTGTGGGAGTTCTCTTCTGATTGCAACTATTTTCTCAGTGATATAGGAAGCAGGATCTGAGACAATCATCTAGAAGAGAGGAAGAACTGGCCTAGGGAAATGTAGTAAGATGCCAGGCACCATAAGGGCCCTTGAGCTTGCTTTGCAACATGTGATGGTTCAGTTCTATTTTCAATTACGTGATTAACCAGAAGCCTTCTAATAAATTTCCTTCTTCCATTTTTTTTTTGATTAGCCACAGTTGACATCTGTTGCTTACAGCTAAAGAACCAATATACCAACTCTTTTTTGAGGCCTGGCGTGTTCCATTTTCTTAATGAATATCTGACTTTAATAAAATAGTGATCTATTCTTCCCAATTCTATGTACCTCCAAGTAAACAGGAACACTTGCTTGCAATATACCAACAATACCGAACATTTTAGGTTCCTCTACCAACTACTAAACAAAACCAAGAAATAATAATTGACACTTATAATACCAAATTGGAAATACTAAATAAATCAGGATGCTAAACTGCTGGAAGAAAAACATTTCTAGACATGGGAGGAAGCAGAAAGGACTGATATGAAAAACCAAACAAGCTGAACATTTCTTCAAACCCTTTTTTTTTTTTTT
>VBSM01003190.1:7893994-7937594 GCA_008086735.1 Cheirogaleus medius | reverse complement strand
AAATCAGCCTTGCGACACCGAGAGGCAGGAGGGGAGGGGGAGGGAGGGGGGAGCTAACCTCCGTGGAAATCGGCCCCACGCGGCTTGTTCCTGCAGACAGGTGCACCACTCCACGGGGCATTTGAATCATGGAGAGCCCTGACGCTCACGGGGGAGTGTGAGGCTCGGGACAAGGTAGGATCTGAAACCAGATATGAACAGCCCTTTCTCCCAGCTGGCCCTGTGCCGGCTCATCTTTTGCTAAGAAGGGTGAGATGCGCGGCCCTTTGGGCCAAATGCACATGAACTGCCAAGAAAACAAAAGCAAAGCAAACATAAACACGGGCACACAGAGAAATCTCCCAAGCGGACAAGAGCTGTGTGCTATGCATGCTTCCAGCATCCAGCCCCAAGGGCTTTGCTCGCCAATAACATAACTGTGAAGAGAGCCCCATCCGGTCACTAAGAATGACCTGGTTTGCTTCCACTGCATCGACAAATGACCCATCTTCCCTCACCCTAATGCAGAGCTCCAGGACCCTCTTTCTGCCATCCCGATTTCCCAAACACACTGGAAAGTTGACTTTTGTGTGTGTGGGGGTGGTGGTCCATGTGCCAGAGACTCTTCTAAGAACATGATGCGGATTAATTCGTTTAAGCCTCACGACAACTCTAAGAGGGCAGGCACTGTTATTGTCTCACTTTAGTTTTTGCAAAAAGAGACCTAAAGTACAGTCATGGGTTGCTTAACAGGATATGTTCTGAGAGACGCGTTGTTAGGCGATTCTGTCACTGTGCAGACACGACAGGCTGTGCTCACACACACCTAGACAGTACCGCCTGCTGAACGCCTAGGATATAAACCATACAGCATGTTACTGTACTGAATACTACAGCAACTATAACAAAATATTCGTGTACCTAAGTATTCGTGTACCTAAGCACATCTAAACATAGAAAGGGTACAGTGGTAATACTATATTATAATCTTAAGGGACCGCAGCCACATAGGTGGTCTATCATTGACCGAAACATTATGTGGCACATAACTGTTAATAAAGGCTTTTACGACACTCCTTTACTCGGGGATTCTCGGAGGGATGAGCAGAGAAGCTAGCCACCCCCTGGTTCAAGCCCCAACACTTGCTCAATCTCTCGGGACCATCTTCAGAGAGGCTGCATACTGACTGCTTCTTAGGATCCGCAGCTCCCAGCTCCCACTGGCCAAAGGTTGCCCCCTCAGAATGTTTTCACGCCCCCTTGCTTCCATCCAGGCTCTACACGTGGATGTCATTTTGTGTCATGCCTCCCTGGGTGAGGGCATGAGGCGACACGCAATCCATCTGCACTCGCACGAAGTGAACTGGAGGCCACACAGAACTGGTTGTGGCGGTGGAGGCTGCAATCCAAACAAGAGAAGCCAAGAGAATCTGATGTGCTAAGTTCAAGGTTTCTGATAGATTATTATCTTCTTTTTCAGATGAAGAACCTCAGGCATAGAGAATTCATGAGAGGTTAGAGAAGAGACGAGATCAAAATCAGGCAAGTCTGGCTCTAGAACCTTTTATCTTAACCACTGTGCTCTCGGCCCCCTACAGAGAAACTTCATGTACCTAGAAGTCTGCCACCTGCCACATTTGAGCCACAACAGTTCTGAAGAACTGGGGAGAAATCAGTCGAGGTAAGAAAACAAGTATCACAGATAACACTCACAATGCAATAGAAAGAGTATGCAGCAAGAGAGGACTCAAGTGCTCAAAACAGTGCAAGTGGATCAATTAGTCACCACAGCTCAGACAGAAGGACAGGTATTCAATGAATCTGCTCCCGCAATGCATAAGAAATCTACTAAGGGTGGGCAAAACCTAAGTCATGTTCATTTCTGTTGATATTCTGGCTTTTGTAATATCCCCAAAATTAACGGAGCCAGCAACTAGGAAAAGAAAAGAGAGTGTCCTCCTCCCATTCCTCCCTGAATTTGGGAGGGAACTCCACGGGTTCAGAAAAGGAAAGGGTGAATCAGAAAACAGGAAAGTCATTGAAAAAATAAATCCAAATAGAAGTGGAACAACTCAAAACAAACAAGAGACCCAAATCAAAGGAGCTCTAAGAGCATTAACAGCTTGAAGTCAAGTATTTCCCCTTTCAGAATGGGTGTTACCTGTGATGTGAAGGATTTAGTTCCTTGAATTCAGAAATTTTGTTGATTTTTTTTTAAAGCAAAAAATTTAAATTGAACTTGTATCTTTCTTTCTCCCAACTCTGAAGGCTGCAAAGCCATAGAATAGAGAAATTCTTGGGTTAAAAGTAAGTGAAGGTCTGGCAGCAAGTCTACCTAAGGGTTGAGCTCTGATTTCCTCTTCTGCACTTCCATTAATTTAAAGTGCTAAAGTTGCCTGTTTGCTTTAAAATATGTGGTTGTCCTCTTTGCACTGTCCCTTTAAACAGCTTTTCCTTTGGCTCTGCCAAAAATAGCTGGAGAAGGTCCTTTGAGAATCCCATTCTTAGTCTTAAAAAAAAATACACTCTTCTCCCTGCCCCAAACACAGAATTATAAATCGGCCTGGAGGCGATATCTCCCACTTCTTTTAGGGCCCTCCAGCCAATCAGAAATATTAAATAATAAATCTTTCAGGAGAAAAAAAGAGCCGGTCAGGGAAGTATCTCTCCCGGCCCATTTCCACTTGTTCATTTGTGTGATTCACCCAACGTCAAGCTCCTCCTCTGGCAGAAGCAAATAGGTAGGCCAAGGGTGGAAAACCCAAATGCCTACACTGAGGCCAGGCAGGCAGGAGGCATGGAAGACGTGGGCCAGGAACAAGAGACAACGGGACTGTCAGGAACCGTGGCCAACTGGAGAAGGGGAGACCAGGGGGGATGGGGTGTGGCTTCTCCTCCCTCCAGCCAACTGTTAGCACGGAGATAAGAACTTTTCAAGTACAATCGCCCCCCCCCCCTTTAAAAATGTGGGAAACCTGCTCAAAGTTTTAAAACAGCAATGTGTGGGCCATCACCACCAAACACATGTGGGGGGCTGCTCTGGCTAAGGGAGACAGACTGCCTGCTCACCCTCCCGGGGGAGCTTATGGCCCAGCAGGAGGGACAGACACATGCCTGGCAAACTGTCCCACAAGGTGGCATGTGACACACTAAAAGGGAGGAACAAGTAAAGGCTGCGGAAGCTCAGGAAGGTGACAGGGCACTTGTGGCAGGGAGGGTTCTCGTTGGCAATGGCGTTCGAGCTGCAGCTAGAAGAATGAGGTAGCCTTTGGCAGGCAGACGCTGGGCAGAGGCCATTCCAGACAGAAGAAGATGAACTGCAGAAAGATGGAGCGGGGAGGAGGATGTCTGAGAAGTGATCATGAGACTCTTCCTGCTTCTGCCTAGCACACATCCATGAGTTTTACTGCCTGCCACGCGGTAGTTGCAGGATGGCGATCGTGAGCCACACGAGATGAGGCTGCACGTTCCGGAAGGGCCCGGTCCAGACAAGGCTTTGGGGGCCATTTCCCGGGTTTTATCTTAAAAGCAATGGGGAAGCTGCCTTTGAAGTTTTTGTAAGCAGGGGAATCACATGCTGAGATGTGCAGTTTTCAAAGTTCCCTGGAAGCAGAGCACACACTCTGTGGACTGGAGGGGAGCCAGGGCTCCACCAGCCGGAGCAGCCCGGGAGGAGGCCTTTGCGAGCAGCCTGGAAAACACAGACATGATGGCAGTTTGGACTAGGGGGCTAGTGACGGAGACGGAGAAAAGCAGATGGACTCAAGAGATACACCAGGGTTACAATCACCAGAACTATGAGCTCAGGGTGGGAATCGGTGAGGGAAAAGCCAGGTGGGACTGGACAATGGGATCAATGTGTCTCCATCTGGGTATCAGGCCACACCTCAGTGGCCCAGCAGCCAAGCAATTCTGCACTGGCAGCACTGGGGTGTCCAGTGGTTACTAGAGAGAACAAAGGTTCAGGAGCCAGGATGTACGGTTGGGGGCAGGCAGCCAGAGCAGCTCACAGGAGCTTTCCATCTTAGAAAGCCATCATCTCAAAAGCACTGTTTTCTTTAAATGTGCTTTGTAAAATTCCACAGCTATTTCGTTTGGACTAGTCTTGATGGCAAAGAAATAACTAGCTCTTCTCACGTGTTTAACAGCTCATCACTGTACTAAATCTTAGCTTCTAGACTTCGGATGGAGAAAGAAGGAACATTAGAGTATCTATGAGATACATGCTAATGCCAAGCATCAGTGCCCACCTTCCTTATATTTTGACCCCTTCTTAAGAACTTCAAAGAATGCTACTTGACCACCAGGGCTCATCTTCCTTGGTGCCAAGACCTGGCAATAACTTTCTTTATAACCACAGGCATTTGCACATGAACCCAATTCACTGTTTCTAGATCATTAAGAAAACATGAATACATCCTTCTTGATTTGCAGGGATGCCTGGTAGTACTCAGACTCTAGTCGTCACAAGAATGGAAAAAAAAAAAAAAAGCCAAGCCACTAGATGCTCAACCCTTGAAAACTTCTGCCCATGGCGTCTACATAGTTTGATACGGTCTCACTTGTATGCCAAGCATTTGCTCCACAATATTCCTTCATGCATGATCCCTGCAATCTACAGAATTTTGTCCATTTTGGAAAGTCACAACATGTAACAGAAGATCAAAAGAAACATTAGACAACTGGGTAATGAAAAGAATAATAAGGAATCAGTAAGAGGCAATGGGACTAAAGCCAATCTTGTCTTCTTCCTTACTCTCTCTTACCTTCCACTCCCCGACATCTTATAATTTAGTGCATAGGTGCCCATACCGAATATGTACTCATCTCTCCTCCCAAATTGGCCTTTTTTGTCCCCTATGTCTTGATTGAGTTAGCACATCATGCAAAGATCATTCAACAGACTTAACGCTCTCGGTTGAATGTTATTTACCAAGACTCCTCGAAGCAGACACTGTGGGCTGCCTACTCAAAACTCTACTTTTATTCTGACATCCAAGCCTCCTACAAGTAGTACAGATAAATCTTGTTTGGCGTAAAATAATTATGGTGGTACCCTTCCCCTTGCCAGTGACTGCTTTGGGACCAGTGAGATGTGACACAAGGTGTACTAGAGAATGTCTGGGAAAAGTGTCATCATAGTTCTTAGAAGGAGACTTCAAAGAAAAAATAATGCCTTTTCTGCCTTTGGAGGAGCACATGCAAGGACACAATGTAACAGCTGATGACCCTGAGAGAGAGGAGCTAGCAACACAGTGAGGCTGGTAGAGCAGGAACATGGAAATAGCCTGAGTCCTTCATGAGCCAAGAAATTAACCAACTTTATGGACTGATTTTAGTGTAATGACACAACAGATCCCCTAATTGTTCAAGTCATTTTCAATTGGATTTTCTGTTTCTTGCAGCCCGCAGCATCCTAAGTAATACAATACCTCTTTGGAGATGCAAGACCTCGCCAACAACACCCTTGCAACAAAGGAATAGCTGTTCCAAAAGAGGAAAGAGACTAAGATTTATTTCTCAATAAGCATTTTGGGAAAACCAGCTGTGAAAAGGTATTTTTAATAGCCACTCCTGATGTATGGAAAGTCCTTTGAAATCCTCCCTCACAGCATAAACACTGTAATAAAGTTGCAATGAGCCACCACGAATGGTATGTGTGGGGATATACAACATACTCGGAGTCATCATAATATGTAAACATTACGAAACTACCATGAAATTAGTCTTTATTACTCATCTACTCTTTTCCTTTGACAATTATCAGATTGGGATTTTTTTCCCTTGCCCCCACCCATGAAAACACAGAATCCCATGACTGGAGGGGAACTCAGAAACTGAGGCTCAAAAAGGTAGAATAATTTGCACAAGGATCCACAGCTAGCTGGGAATGATTTTCTTCATAATTAAAAATGCCTTAAACATGATTTCATCTGCTGAAAACTAAATTTAATGCAAAGTCAAACTGTAAAGACTTGAGAAATCAAAAGTGGCAGTTTTCTTTTTTTTTCTTTTTTTTTTTTTTACTAATTTAATCATGACAATAAAATCTCCTTTTTGAACTCACTGCTCTGAGCTTCTTTTGTTTCTAATACTCTCCCCTAAATCCCAATTCAAATTCCTCTCAATATTTCTCTCCTAGAAAATCCTTGCATATGACCCATTCTCTGAGCCAGTGGTTCTCAAAAGACTGTTTACACAATAATTACCTGGGAAATAAATCAGAAATGCAGATTCCCAGGCTGAGAGCCTGACTTAGTGGACCCACAGAGGGGCCCAGAAATGTCAACATAAACAAGCATCCCAGGTGATTCTAACCATGCTTTGAGGCACGTGACTCCAGACCATATATTGCATTCCAAGATCCAAATAGAAAACATCTAATTATCATAGTAGATTTAAGCTGGAACTACAAAAATATGTGCATGGTTTCCTATAATTTTTATGTTCCCTCTGAGGTCTGAAAGAAACCCAACATCTCTGTGATTTGGATGTACCCTGGTAATCATTTGCTTTAGAGGTTTGGAGTTTTTGTCCTTTCCCTCCAAGACTTTTTTTTCCTCCCTCTGAATGCATTTTTACTTGAGATTAAATATAAAAAGCCCCAACTCTTGCCAGAGCTAAAGGAAATCAATTTGGCAAAATGTTTGAAAAGAGTACTTTAAAAAATACACAATACAAAATGTCTTGCCTTTGAACCAGAATCCTGAGATGCATAAGGCAAACAGTAGGTAATGAGAGAAGTAAACACTGGGTTTTCCAGCAGAATCAGCCCTGAAACCAAAACTTAGGAAGGAAGCTGACCATTAAGTAAGTGGCCCGCAGGAACAATAGCTCTGGCATATCCTAGGGTAAGTCTAAACCTGAGAAAACTGGAATTAGACAAACCTCTTGTCCCAAGTTAACTTTCCCTTACTGCTTGATTTTAAAATAAGGACAGTGCTGTGAGAATAGAGTTTAAGTGGAATCTTAGAACTCCTCTGGGTGCCAAAGAATTTTTTCAGACCTAAATAAACACTCTTTACAGGATTCAACAGTGCTCATTTATAGATATCGCAAGGATATTTTAATCTAGAGACTTGGGAGATCAAGAACACAGCATGCTTAGAACTTGAGTATGTGTATTCTAACATAAGCTCTGACCAACTCCCGTTGTGGCACATGCGCTTGTCTATATGTAAACTTCTTCATGATCAAATGAATAAAGAAATGCCATAAAACCAAAGAAAATCATTCTCAAGTTTCGAAGACAAGACATAATGCTCCGGAAACGCTATGAAATAAATAACTCCAGCAATAAAAGTGGTTTACATTAGTTAGAAGGCAAAAAGTCAAGGTCACAGCTGTAACCTGCATAATTTCGGTTGTACTACTCCTTAGGTTAGGAACAAGGATGGACTGAACATAATGGGATTGGGGAGGAAAGGAAGAAGAAAGCAAGCCATCCACCAGGCTCAACTATTCAAGATCTACCTTAAGGGTTTTTTAATTTTTTTTTGGAAAATCTTTTTTTCTTCTTCTTTGAAGAGTCCTAACGATCCTCAAGGCAATTTAAAAATGGAAAAAATGGAATACTGGTTCTCTGAATCACCACTCACTCTTGGCCTCTCCTTCCAATGAAGCTCTCCTTCCAACTGCACAGCTTGAAAAGACCCTCTGCGTTCAGTTGGTTCCTAACTCTTCTTCTCTCGCTGCTCCCATCAGGCCTGAAGGCGTCCTGAAGACCCAGTGGCCACAAAGCAAGTCATGAGCACCCTACACACTGGGCTGGAGTGTGTACCGGGAACTTCCTGTGTTTGGGGGCTTGCCCTTTAAGCATGCAGAGTTTTGCAACTAACATCCAAATCAGTTTTTCTGTTTAACAAACGTCTCACTCTGGGCTGTGTGGGACAGACACGGAACTGTCACCTCAGAGCATCTGGAGTTACTTTGTAAAACCCAGTTCCCATTATTTTAAACACACTTCATCAGGATTGTTCGACATTTTAGGGGCATTCTTCCCCTGTGAACTTGTATATTCTCTGCCATGTTTCTTAATTATTCCGGAACATGTACTTCTGATAGAACCAGGCAAGAAAAAAAAATTGATCAATAATGGAGCAACCGTGGCTCTACCCACTCAGTTGCTTCCCACCAACACACAAAACGCTCCTGTCTCTTCATGGAAATGTGGAAATTGTGGAGATCTTTATGATATATAAACATTCTCTCCCCCAAAGGTAATGCCCAGTGCTTGACAGGAATATGAAAACCAACCATCACAATCTCCTTCAGAAGAATATCAACTTATCCCCAAAGAAATCAAACTTAATGGCATGAGCTCAGTGTGGGGAAGAGCTGATTTACAGCACATCAGTTCCATTGAGTTGATGGGCTTAACGATTCAGGTTAACTGTTGTATTCTCATTCCTTTCCTGTGCTCCAGTGTGCAATCAAGAACACACCATCAAAGTCAATGGAAGGTTAGAACATACACACAGGCAGCGACTGAAACAGCATGGGAAGTCAGCAAAGCCACTCAGAAGGATCAAGCAATAGTAAATACACAAAAATCGAAAGCCATCCCAGGAGTGCAAATACCCCTAGCAGGAAAATCAGACCCCTACTGAATGCTTTGATTATCTCAGAGGGCAAATGAAGATTTGCCAAAAATAATTCCTTTCTTCTTTACACTTCTTCAAGGGCTTTAATGCACGTAACCTTTAAAATCAATGACCTTGTAGATAAAGTGAGAGTCTATGATCCATATAGGATAGATGAAGAAACCAAGAAATAGAAGGTTCAGTGGCTTGTCCAGAGCTGGTTAAGTGGCTTGTTAAGAACACAGTTGGCTCTAGAGTCCAGGCCTCCTCACTCCAAAGCCAAGTTCTATAAACTCACAACATATTCTTGTTTGCCCTTTATCGTCATGAGAACATATAACCCCTACAAACTCTGCATGGTGACCTGGTCACACGGGCACTCCCCCAGCCTCCTGTGCGAAGGCCATCTGGCATCGCTGCCGTTCTCCACTGCAGTTAACATTTCACACATTTCTTTCCTAAGCCTCCAGCATACCTGATGCAATAGCGGGAGAGGGAAACGTAGGCAGAACTGAGACCAGCTTTCTTGCTAAGATAAGAACGTTCAGGGGTGAGAAAATGGCCAGCGATCGGTCTTAAACCTACTTTGCCAAGTGGTTCATGAGCAGCTGCAACATCTGCCGATTTTTCTCTGGGAGCCGATGAACGAGGCTGTGGATTTCAGAGATCCGAGATTCCTGGTTCTCTAGCTCTGCAAAGGAAGGAGGGAGGCGATATTTTATCAGTGTCACAGCTAAACTGCTTTACAAGATGGAAAAAAATCAAGAGAAACCAAAGATGAGACACTAACAAGACCAAGCATTTCTCCAGGATTTACGATCCTGTATTGCGTGCATACTGTCTGACTGGCATGACTAGATCTAGAATTCCTTTTCATGGTGCTTTCTGGAACAGGGTTCACCATAGAAATTAGCATCAAAAAAACGCAAGCCAAGATGATGTCGTGATGAAGTAGAGCCAGTCAACTGCACACCCAGAACGGGAACGAGCTCGGGAGCAGCTGGCTCCCTCGAGGGACAACTTCATTTCAAGGAAGGAAGGAACTTCATGCACTTGTCAAGTGATAAACAAATCTTACGTGAACGACATTGCAAGGGTCTCAAGTATCAAAACAGCAGCCGGAGACAGCATAATGGAAATCAAAGGAAATGTCCTTTATTCTCAAACCATGTATGACAACCAGCCTGGTATAAAGCAAGCAATGGCAGATAAAATATTTAAATCTTTCTGCCAACCTGTAACCTAAATCATGGCTTGTCACCTTCTCTTGGGTGAACTTGGGTAAGTGGCTTCGTTTCTCTGGCAAACAGATTGATGGTACTCATCACGCCTATTTATAGGACTGATGTTGAGGTTTAATTAGAGAATGGTTGCTATGGGTTTGCAATTTCTCCGAGAAAAAAAAAAATCACATAAACACCATCTTCATTCCTAGCTCTCTCTCACATCTTTCTCCTCCCTGTTTTAAGGGACAACTATAAGTAGGTAAGGCCACCAGAACATTAGGTACTACTAAATTAGGCCAGTAGTAGCTACCAGGGTAAACAAACTCTAAAGGCTGAGAGGTACCAGGGAGAGGCACAAGCTATTGACATGATAATACTGTGAGCATTCATGCAAGATTTAAATCTGAGAGCCTTTCTGCCCCCTTACAGGAGGACTGCCCCACGTAGACAGATTCCAGGATACTTAGGGTAGCTTGCACCTAATCCCTATGTATTTTAATACCAGTAATGTGACGCTAGGGACCTGGACGATACACTTGAAGAATGATCAGAAGCTGTAAGTGGAAGACATGATGGAAAGAGGACTGTGAAGTTATATAAATGGTGTCGTATTCAGGGAAACATTTCCAATGCTCAATTTAGGTAATGTGCAATGTCTGATTCATTCTGCAAAATGCTACTCAAAGGCTGGAAAAAACCCAGGAAGTTAGAACTCCAATAATCAAAGCTAGAAAAGGCAAACATGCTTTTTTCTCCTACTTTCCACGCCCCACCCCCGAAAGAAAACACTTCTGAAGTTTCTCTCCTCCATTATAAACTCAACATGGTAGCAAGGCCCTTAGCAATCCTCATTTCGTTTCCTTTTGATTCTGTGTCAGCATCCAATGCGCACGTTATGTGGCCAGTTTACATGCAGAATATGAAGGGTTAGGTAATATTTATTTTGGGATACTGACTGTTCTTTGAAATAGCAAACTCTATTCTTTTCCCCTTAAGACTGAGACAAAAAAAGACTTACTTGCTGCTTTGATGAAACTTCTTTGAAATTGGTACATCATGAGTGGTCCTGGAAGCATTCTAGAATAAAAGAATATAGGCTAGTCAGCTGAATAATAAAATAATCATATGCTCTCTAACTAGCAGCCTAGAGACTGCCAGACTATATTACATTTCTCAAAGACAAAGATCACAGGGAAACAACAGCAACTTAAAGTAGTTTCCCTATTTTGAAAAAGTTCTGAGATTTCACCTGAAAGTTTCATTCTCTCCCTTTTTTAAAGGTATGGGTACAATTATGTTTCATAGTCACAACTAATAGAGTGCTAATGCAAAAGTCTAGCACAAACCAAGAGATTTCCTTTTCTGTCAGTGACTCACTCATCAACAAGAACATTTTAAGATGCGTCTGAGAAACAGGCAACTAAGTACACGTCTGCAGTTACCTGTGCTTAACCTCTTGCCTTCCCAGCAGCTTGCTGTTACAATCAGTTCATCTAGAAACACCGTGAGAGACTTTTGTAGGTGTTTTCATGGCGAATTCTCTATCGAGTGTTTCTCGAAAATGCCAAAGGTATGATACAAGCAAATTTTATCTGCTGGGGTATGAATATGTTTTAACTATAAACTTGAGTTTTTTCTGATAGTCCAAATAACAAACTTCTCAGCAAACTATACATTATTCTTGGCTCAGATTTTATTCTCAGTGGATCTATTAATTAAACTCTTGGTCAACATTTATATTACATCTTACTCTTGACTTCAATTCCCCAATAGCCAACAAAACCTGCATCGCCAATTCCTCTTCTGTGTGTGGCCTTCCTCCTTTGCTTTCCTGCCAAGTTCATCTTCACCAAACTTACACAAGGGCTTACGCAATTCCTGATTACAGTTCTCCTTTCTGTTTAAGACTAGATCCCACCTTCCCATGTAAGAAGAACTACAGTATTCCTGTCCCTCGAGGCCAGCATAAAATTTCAGTCTATTTATGACACTGAGATGCAGGCAGCTGGGCAATAACACCCCCATCCCCTGAATAATCGAGGGAGGGGTAGAGAGGTAGCAGTAATATCATATATATTAATACAAGGAAAATAGTCTCTACAGGAAGGTAATGTTTTCCAATCTAAGTAGAAAGAGCAAAAAAAAAAAAAATTCATTAAATTCTCATTTTTAAGGAACGATATCTAGCAATATACTGTAATGCACAAAACTATCAAAATCCAGACGGCATATACTCATGCATTCCCAATAGAACATGATACAGGATTCCTTGCTTTCTTAACAGATTATTCAGAGATTTCAGGGAAGACCACGTTTTAGGTTCTGTGCAAGGCTAATTATCACAGGGCTTTTCATAAAGAGCAAAGTTTCCGAAATCGCTCATGGCACCCTTGCACAATGGCAATCCGTCAACTATAGATGATTTACAATCGTTTTGACCAGCTGAGCTAAATGCACCCACACAGAAGCTGTTTCCACATCTCAAACACCCACCCAACAGCTCTCTGGAGGCTGAAAATAAAACTGCTTTCTTCCTGATCGCATGATAACTAGCTGGCGCCCTGCCTTGCAAATGGAAAGTCCCTACCTTAGGTAGGTCTTCAGAGCACTAGTGATGGTCTTTATCTCCCATTCAGCACAGATATCTGTTTCTGTCTCGGAAGCTGTCTTGGGGTCTAAAAGGAAGAAAAAGACAACACATAAAGCAGAGAATAAAACCTATCTAATAAACAAGCATACATAAAAGCATCCAACCTTCCTCGTAACCAAAGAAATGCAAATTAAAACAAAAACGACACATATTTTTTTTGCCTATTAAGTTAGGGAAATGTTTAAAAATCCAAATATCTATTGATAGCAAGAATGCAGTGAAACTGATCCTCTCATAAACTGCTGGAGGCAGTAGAGATAAAATGCAACAGTTCTGAGAAGCAATGTGGCAATATGTATCAAGAGTCTTAAAAATGTTTATACCCTCTGAACAGGTAATCCCATTTCTCACCATCTAATCTCAGGAAATAAGATAAGGCATGAGAAAAGTTACAGACCCCAGAAACGTTCAGCACACACTATTCTTTGTAACATTAGAAAAAAACAAAATGAAGAAAACCTAAATGTCTGATAATACAAGAACAATTAAGTGAATGACAGCATGTCTACACGACGGACTACGTTGCCGTTTACAACAATTACCGTAGAGCAACACGGAAAACGCGTGTATTATGTAATGTCAAGTAAAATAAAAATAAAAAAAGATGCAAAAGTTAGTGAGAAACTCATATGAACAAAGGCTGAAAGGAAATACTCTAAAATTAAAATAGTGGTTGGGTTAGAGTGGTGGAATTGTGGTTTTATATTTTCTAAACTATGATTTTATTCCATTACTTTTATATTTTTAAAAAATTGCCTTAAGCTCAGATGTATATGGAGAACCACCATAATTATACTGGCTCCTGATACTTTCTTATTTTATCTCCTCTTGCATGGACTTTTAAACAAATGTGTATGTTTTACATGAGCATGCATTTAAAAGAAGAGAAGGGATCATTCTTGTAGTCTTCCTGAGCAGCACAAAGGAGCGTAAGAATAGCAGAGCTTGGGAAGTCTGAATTGCTTAACAGAACTCCGTCTTTTCCGTGGTGCGGCAGGTCAGATCACACACAGACCGGCGGGAGGGCAGTGGAGTCTTTCCGTGCATTTCAGGCAGAATCCAGCTTCCTCATATTGGCTGAAGACTAGTTATTTGCCCACCAGCTCCCATTCCCTCTTCTTTCTGTGCAGGGCCTCATTTTCAGTTGAAGAGCTTCCCTTTTCCTACTCCTTCCAGGGGTGAGGAATGAGATTGAGGACGAACTGGTCAAAAGCGTATCATCGCCACAAACCTGATGATTAGCCGGGGGATGGTCGAAGACCTAACCAGAGTGAACTTCAGGACTTTTCCAAGAGACGGGAGAAAAGGCATTTGCTGTTTGCTGGGCTTGCACCTGGGAGGTTATGTAACTGCCAGGTGCCACCACACAGAGCCTGAAAGTGAGTTTGACAAAGCCAGAGATGGGAGAAACAGAGACAGTAAGTAGGTCTTGAGCCCTTGTATCTGGCCATGCCTTCTTAATCATGTGAGCTATAAATTCCTTTTTTTCCTTTTTAAGCCAGGTTAAGTCAGGTTTTCTGGTTGTTGTTGTTTTTGTTTTTTTTTTTTTTTTTTTTACAATGCAAAGAGATCTAAATGATACACTAGGTAAAGAGAGACGGCCACTGGACTGCCTCCAAGAGGAATTCTGGGACATCAACTAAGAAAGAGGAACAGCCATTCAGCTGGAAAAGGAGAATGAGTCACAAGTGGACACAGTACGTTTTCTACTTACTGGGAAAGAACCCACTTTCATCCTAGTAGGAGGAGGCCCAATGCTCATGAATGGCTTCAGGATTTAGGGAATGGTACAAATCCAGCTGGTTCCTAGGGCTCTTAGCATGGTCCCCTGACACACACACACCGGCAGATGTGAATGAGAAGGATCCCAGCTCATAAAAGCTGTGACTCCTAGAAGCAAAGCACCTGTATGATGTTTGCAGGTGACCTTGGGCAATAATGGTATCTTTCTTATCACATGAAACAAGTAAGACAGAATCTAAAGAGCATAATTTTATTTCTGGGGCCACAGAATAGTAAATTCCATAGATTTTGATCATAGCAAATTTCTGAAATGTGATTTTCCTAATACCTAAAACCTCTACAGCTTTAATTCCTTTCATCTTGCACTCCTTGTAGAAGGGTATGTACCAAAAAATTCTGCTTAGCATGACCTTTTTTCCTTCCTATCCCAAGACACATGGAGAGCTGCCACACTGCATGCTTCCTGGTCGTGAGACAAACGTTACTGTACATTTTTCTGAGGAACAAACCAACTTCTACTCAAGAAGAGTGAACATGAAACTAAACAAGCAGCAGTTGGCAAGTCTGGGAGATGTGAACTGTTCCATGAACCACATTTAGCAAACTAATGATTAGCTTCCACTTATTCAGGCTCTGTAACCATAGGAATATTGCGTAACATTATAGAGAGGAGAGTCAAATTACAGCCCGGCTAAAGGGCTTTTTATAGCACAGATGAGGCAAGGCTCATAACTTGAGCACATCCATTTTAATTCATTTAATATCCAAACTAAATTGAATACAGCCTCCCAGTCTACCCCATTTTCAGCCGGTGCTGCCAATTTCCACACCTCCCTCCTGATGCTCCCCTCGCTTACGGAAGCTTCCTGGCGGCATGTGAGCATGTGGCAGAGATGTCACTGACAACGCACTGCAGAATGCAGCACGTTTCTCCCCACCAGGGCTCTTGGCCACTGTGGCGCTAGTTGAAACGGACCTGAACCAGGGGAGCAGCCCAATGTACAAAAAGGCCCCACGTGGGTGGAGTGGAATGAGTGTTCTGTCTTCTCAATTGACTGCCACATGAATTCAGAAAATTAGGAGACACCAGCTGGAAGTAGTGGTTATAGAGGTAGGTGGTCTGAGAAATGTCACACCAGTCAATCCCAAGAACCACCGAGTCTCCTGTTGTGTGTTGCAGACAAAGGCAACGAAGGACATTCTGGAGGGAATGATTAGAAAAGTTACTTACTGACTCCTACATACCCTAATGACACATTATAATGTGTGCAAATTAAGTTTCTTCTCTTTAACTGAGATGGCAATATATACACGTTAAAAAGAATCTGCAGGAAACAAACTGACATACATTCAAAGGTAAGCCTTTGCTATGGTAGAGGCAACTGCTCATACCAGTTTCTTTGCGTGTGTATCCCATCTCTGTCTATGCACATACAAGCACATATATGAATACATATACCTTTCTAAAAACACAATGGAAACACACACTGTTATATATATATGTATGTACCATGGTTAATTTAATGTCCCTTATTCATAGAAATTAAGGTTGATTCCTGGTTTTTGCTATGATAAACAATATAAAACTATATTCCCCCGCACATGTCTTACCTGTAGAAACAGTTCCTAAAAGTGGAATTTCTGAGTCAAAGGGTATGTGCATTTTTACCTTTGAAAGAAACTATTCAAATATCCTTCAGAAGTTCGAGAGTGATTCCTCCTCACACCCTCGACAGAAACATGTAATCCGACACTTTGATCTTAGCCAATTGGATAGGTTTTTTAAAAAAAGTTATCTCATTGTTTAAATTTACATTTTTTTTAACAAGGAGGAAGGTTGAGAACCCTCTTCTGTGTGTGGGTGTGTTTTAAAAGTCAAGTTTATTGAGGTATAATCACCTTTTTTTAAAACGTACAGTTTTATGATTCTTGACCAATGTATACAGTTATGTAACCACCAGTGTAATTATCTACAATGTAGATAATTTCTACCACTCCAAAAATTCTCTTGTGCCCCATTATATTCAATCCTCTCCTTCCAACCTCCAGCCCCTGGCAACCAGTTTCACATAACATAATATTTTTGAAATCTATCCATGTTGTTACATGTACCAGTACTTCAATCCTTTTATTCCTGAGTAGTTAATGTGATGGATATGCCATAATTTGTTTATCCATTCACCAGTTGATGGACATTTGGGTTCTTTCCAATCTTGGCTGTTATGAATAAAGCTGCCATAAATATTTGCATACAAGTTATAGTATGAGCTACATTTTCACGTCTTACGTAAATAAATACCTAAGAATGGGACTGGGTAAAAATACTTAGGAGTGGGTCATATGGTAATTTATAAGTTAAATCTTAAAAACCTTAGTTACTTCCCACATCTAGTGCCTAAGAATCCAGAGTACCCACAGCCACTTCTGTTTTGAGGTCCAAAAGTTCTTAATGGCTCAAGGCCCTGTCTCAGGAGAGCCTGCCTGATGCATCCCAATAGGCAAGGGTGGAGGTGGCAGGGTCAGAGGGGAAGGTGAGCTTCTGTTTGTGGTCGCCTTTCTCTGGGAACTCAGGCTTGTGGTTAGTAGCCATCTCCCTAGCTCCCAGAACAATCAATCCTTCGTCCAAATAGTCTATCATCTCCCAGTCCTGATGGCACTTGTCTGTTCCCCTTTACTGGTAGGTAAAATGAGAAGTTTGTTCTTTGCATGGCTCCCCTGTTTCTAGTGGGCTACAGATTTTAAACTTTAGGGCTGTTGCCACTTATCACTATGCAAGCCTCTAGGTCTTAGAAGTCATCATGAAGAATGTCTATTACTTTTGGAGTTCTTCAGAAAGAAGTCTTTGATTGCTTTTATTTATGCCACTCTGCGACAAGGTGTGGGAAATGAGGGGCACAGAGAAAAGCATACAGACATTGAAGGTCTCAGAGTAAGGAAGAAGAGTCCATGGCTGGATCAGAGCATGGGTGAGGCATGCTACTGTAATTCTGTGCTAAAGTATTACTACATAATAGCTTCCTTGCATTCTCTGTTGCACTAACTCTGCTTTAAATATGGGGGGGGGGGAGTTAAACAATAAGATGAGAAAAATAATGCTGAATTTGCATTCCTTTACTATCATGGTAAAACAGTAATAAAAAACAAAAGAAAAAAGGGCCATACATTTCCAATGGCACAGAAAACTGGGCTCTCTGTTAACATCCTCCCATCACTAGAGGACTACCCATCAGGCAAAGCTCAGATGAAGGCCCGATGAAAACCCATGGAGGGGAACAACGTGATAGGCGTGGCCCTCTGTCCACTCTAAAGCATAGCCCAAGCCTCCCTGGGGAGGAGGCCATACCCCACTCCTCCGCCCCCGGCCCCCCACCACCCCAGCACACACAGTGAGGGATCTATTTCGGAAGCAGCAAGAGCTGGCCTGAGATTATAATCCAGCCAGTGAAATTAGACTGGGGGACAGAAGTAGAGAGGTGGCCCTTTAGATCAAGGCAAGTGAATTCAGAAGGAGAAAAGTCCTAGGAGAAATATGAGAGGGACAAGGGAAGAACCACAGCATGCTTCAGATTAACCAGGAATAAACCACTTCTCCCAGGACCATGACCACATAGCAGAACCAGGAGACATCCGTTCAGGCTTATAGGTCCACACCAAATGAAAGATTTAAGAATGCCAGAAGTTGGCTCAAATCATGTACAACAGCCCTCCTATCATCATATAAGAGAATGGTTCTAACAGGACCCTGGAAAATAGCAACAGAATAAGGAGAATCTATCCACAGTGTACTTAAATAGCAAAGATTTATAAACTTATCTGTGTTTAGGTTTGATTAAGCAGAAGATATAAAAGCTTATAAAATATTTTGTTGGCATAAAATACAGAGACCAAAGCACTCTGAAAAATAATTCAGAAAACACTTGCTCTGTAACATAAAAAAATTTAGAAAAATACAGAAGCTGTGAAGTAAGACATAAAAGGAAAACAACAAGCAGACTAAAATAATAAAGGTAATAGTTGGAAAGTAGAAATGAAAAGAGGTAAATAAGTTAGTAAAGACACTGGAAGATTCAATTCCAAAATTAAAATCTGCAATTATAAACAGCAATAGTAACAATATAATAATAGTCAACCCAAAAGATTTAAATGAGTGATAAAAATATGGAAGATAATTTAGAGAATTTTTGCTTGAATGCAAAGAATCAGGAGAAAAACAAACATTAAAAAGGTGAAAAATGAGGATATGTTTTTTTAAAAGATTGAGAATTACAGAAAAACAAACAGAAAAAGAATTTGTTTGCCTTTAGAAAATTATGTGCAAAGACTCTCTCAATGGACCCTGATATGCAAAAAGAATAATTACATGCTGATATACAAAAATTGTAGTAAGGGGGAAGATTTCTCATTACATGATAATTGGCCAATTGGATAAGAATTTGAGAAAAGAGTTTCCTTTTAGCATGAATATATTCCAGATGGATTTTAAGGAAAACAAAAGGTTTTTGTAATCCTGGAATGGGGAGGGTCTTTAAAGGCATAATCCAGTCTATCCATCTTTTTTCTAGATGGACTTCATAACATTTAAGACATTCATAAGGCAACAAAAATAAAAGCATCATGAAGTCTAAGACAAATAATAATCTGGAAAAAATACTGATAATGTAGCCTTCAGACCTCAAAAGGTTTTGTAATCAAAATATAAATACACCAATAGAAAAACAGGCTAAGGATACAAACAGGCGATTCACAAAAGAAGTATAAATCAGCAATACACATGTAAAAAGTGTCCAACCTCACCCCAAATTACAGAAATGCAAAATCAAATAAAAAGCAGATGTATTTTTTAAATGTTTATAATCTATATACAAAAAAGTAATACACAGCGTGGCAAAGATGTGGGGTACAAGATCCTCTCCTCAGACTTTGCCGACAGCAAACTTGGGAATATCATTTAAGAGCCTTGAAAACATGTACATACTTTGACTCAGCAATTCCACATCTTAAAATAAACCCTAAGGAAATAATTAGAGGTGCATATAAAAATAAAAACTTAAAACAGCTAACATTTTTTATTAAACATGTGGAGGGCTCTGGACTCAGCAACCCACTTGCATCTTTTCATTTCATCCTCACGTTAGTACAGGGAGCAGGGGACATTATGACAGATGATGAAGAGACAGAAGACAGGACCAATTTAAATCATTTGTCTACAGTCAAATGGATAAGCAGTAGAAATGCAACTTCTCTAATTCCGAAATGCAACTCTTAACCTCTGCTGTCCTGCTCCTATGGGGATGTTCACCTGAGTGCTTTCTAGAACGCTAAAGAAGTGTAATCAGCCTACACAGCCAAGAATATGGGACTGATTAAAAAGTTATAGTATATCTTACAGTGTACGTGGCTAAGAAAATCACACTATAGAAGAACTTGAATTAAATGAGCAAATAGACATTCTGTGGTGTTACATGAATAAAGCCTGTTAAAAGGCCTATGATACAAGTCCAACTCTGTAAGCATATTTTGTTATATTTATTATAATTATACTATACTAAAAAGGTGATGATATGATAAAACAGCTTGATGTAATGTGATAAAATGTCAATAAAGGTTATCTCTGGACAGCAGGACTTTTATTTTCTTCTACTTTTTGTATTTCTCCAAATTTTCTATAATGACCATTCATAAATTTAATGAGAAGTTATTTAAAACATATAGAGAAACAAGAAGAGAGACATGTACTGAACAAGCATATAGCTGGTTTATATGGTTTATATTAAAAAGCTGGGCTAAAATTTGGAAAGAGTTATCTTCACTTGCTATTTGGGGGGATAAAACAGTACAGACACACAGAAGGTATTCTATTTCCAGGAATCTGCATGTCTTTATGAGTCCTTTTCACTCTCCAAAGACTAATGGCTTGTGTTGCTAGGAGGAAGGGATCAAAGGTAGCTCTTGGTAGACACTAGCACAAAGCTACACCACACTTGCTACGAGGAATTTTAGCAAGGTTTCTCAAGGAATCCTAATCAGTGAAAGGAAGGTGTTCTCAAAGCACTGGTTCTTATATTCCTCTTCTAACCTAAAATCCCTTAATGTATTAAGGACACAAAAACTAAATTCAAAGTGATCAAAACAAGTCTCTGCTTTTACTTAATTCTAAGCCATACTTTCAATAATCAAAACGCACTTCCACTTTTGAGAGCTCGGACAAATAAACTAAATCTTACACAGTTCCTGGGACATAATGGGGCACCCAGTGAATCTATAATAAAGGAATAGTGAAGGAAAGGCTCACACTTGGCCCAGCCACCTCAGCGAAAGGTTTCGGAGTATAGGAGTCATGTTTATTTTACACTCTTGGCCAGACCAGATCAGTACCAGTACCAAGGACTGATGAAGGTGAGAACATGTCCACAAAGGACAAGGGAGACTGAGCTCCCTGTTCAGGTTTAGAGCCCTGGTGATGCCTTAATTGGGAGATTCAAACTTTAACTTCACTAGTGGGGAGAATCACGAATACGCTTCTATACTTTCGATTAGATCTTGCCCTGTGGTCGTCTCTCAGCTCTGGTTAGATCTCACCCTGGATTCCAGTCTATCTGAAATGTCTTCCTGGCAGGGACAGCCGGCCTCGTGACTTTCAGCTGCTAGTTATTACTATTTCATGACATTTCTCAGATGTTCATGATTATTTTCTCTATCCCTAGGAAAACTGAGGAAGACAATAAGACAAATATCTTGTCTGAGGGCCACTAAGAGAAGTGATAAAAACAAGATCCTTTCATAACCACTCTTTTGCTTAGCACAACCGAGCTAACGTGGTTCTTTTCTAGATTAGCAAAGCAGTCTAAAATGTCATATTTCTTTTCATTCGTATCACCTTACATAATAATCTGTCATCTTTGAAATCTCTCTACCCCTTCTAATCCCCCATATCCAGTTGGTTACAAAGTTCTGTTGATTCTCTGTAATCATTTTGAGCCTGTCCTTTTATCCTGGCTGTAGCTCAGCTATTTGGTTCAGCCCTTGATAGGGTATGCCCTGCCTAATCTATTGCAACTGTCTTCTTCCTCCATGCCTCTCCATAATCCAATACATGCTCCACATTGTGGCCAGAGTTATCCTCCTAAAGCTAGAATCTGATCTTGTTATACCTGTGCTAGACATACCGTTTTATTAAATCTATCAGCACCCATGATTTCAAGAAAGTACTCCTCCATCATTCTATTAATAACACTGCTCTGTCCACCAGATTCCACGAACTAACCCTGTCCCCATCCCACCCCTTCACCTCCTCCCCCACATCCCCAGGGACAGGCACAGGATCCAGGCCATCTGGATCCAGCTGCTGTGGTCCATGTGATTGGCCTGAGATTGAGAAATGAATCATGTGAATGGCCCCCTACTGGCCAATCAAAGTCCCTGAAGCCTTCTGCCAACACTGTCAGGAAAGATGCTCTCTTCTCGGCGATCACAGGCTCCGAGGACTACTGGGTTCACTCTCACAAAGACCAAAGCCAACACTAAGGCCAGCAGAGGTCACAGATAATGAGAAGCTAGAAGAAGGAAAGTGGAAAGGCTTCAGCACATGGAAAGACGTCACTGGAGTCCCCAGACCTTGCCATACTTCTGTCATCTTGGATTTACCAGTTATATGAGCGATTAAATGCCTTTTTCCGTGTAAACTATTCTAAATTGTCTGCTTGACACTTCTATATGCCAAATAGTTGCAATGCATATAACTTCACTACTTAGAACTTTTAATAGCTTCTTACTTCCCACAGGAAAAACAACCCCAAGCTCCTTAGCACAACATTCAAGTTATTCAACAGAAGAGACCACCTTAGCTTTAACTCTCTGTCCCAGTCTCAAGTAGTTCTTTTAGATTTTTTTTCAGAGACAGGGTCTTGCTCTGTTGCCCAGGCTAGAGCGCAGTGGCATCATCACAGTTCACTGCAACCTCAAACTCCTAGGCTCAAGCAGTCCTCCTATCTCAGGTTCCTGATCAGCTGGGACTACAGGCACATGTCACCATGCCCGGCTAATTTCTGTCTTTTGTAGAGCTGGGGTCTTGCTATGTTGCTCAGGTTGGTCTCTTCCAGATATTAATATAATAACCATAGAATCAATACCTTCTCCTATAGCCATCATAGACCCTGATTTCTGCCCCCCCATGCCACTGCTCATAATACTTCCTGAATCTAAATTATTCTTCTACTCTCTCCCCTTCATTATTAAATCTTCCAGACTCAGCTTATATTAAGCACTAATATCACATTTTACATTACAGCTTTCATATGCATATATATCCCACCCTACCAGGACTCTTTGCAGAAAAGAACTGGCTCTTCCTAAAGTTTAATCTCTAGCACCTGACAATCTGTTCTAAAGAACAGATACTCCACAAATGTTTGCAGCTCTGGTCAGAAATAAAAGACTAAGGATTGATACCTATTAGACTTTTAATTCTTTCTTCTATTAGAATTTCTCAAAGATGAACTATATCACTATACAACCCAGCAACTGCACACTTAGGCATTTATCCCAGAGGAACAAATGCATATTCACACAGACCTGTATGCAAATATTTGTAGCTGCTTTGTTTGGAATAGCCCCAAACTGCAAACAACCCTGATGTCCTTCAATGGATGAAGAGTTCAACAAAGTGTGGCACATTCATATAATGAACTACCCCGCAAAAAAAAACAACAACAAAAAAAACTATTGATACATGCAACAACTTGGAAAGATCTGGAGGGAATTATGCTGACTGAAAAACAAAGCCAATCCCAACAGGTTATACATCGCATATTTCTGTTTATATAACCATTTTGAAATGACAACATTATAGAAATGGAAAACAGATTACCAGCTGCCAGGGGTTAGAGATGGGGTATGAGATAGGGTGTGAAGAAGATGGCTAGGGCATCACAAGGAATCCTCGTGGTGATGGAAATGTTCTGCAACTTGACTATACCAACATCAATATTCGGGTTGTGATATTGAAATATAATTTTTCAAAATGTTACCATTAGAGGAAACTGGGTAAATGGTACATGGGATCTCTATGTATTATTTCTTACAACTATGTATGAATTTACAACTATCTCAAAATAAAAAGTTTAATTTTTTAAAAAAGCTAACCATATTTCAAACAGATACTCAGTGCTAGAGCGCCTCACAAATAATCACAGTTTCAAACAACAGATCTCACTGTAACTATACAATAGGATTTTGCACACCAGAGGTGAGTGGCTCTCCCGAAAAAGAAGTAGAGAAGAGAGTCATTCTGGCCAACACGAGAGAGGCAATTTCTTTACATATGACAGCTATTTTCAGAAACTTGGATGGCATAAGAAATTACAAATACTAACAAGAGAACTGTCCCTGCTCAGAACACCGAGCTGGCACCCCAAATGATAGTCTGTCTCTGCAAGTGCACAGCTGGGCTTCCATGGGGATGAATAACAGCCACAGATCTGTGAAATTCGATCTGTTTGCCATTTAGATCCATGTGACTCACTGAGGCTGGCTGCATTCATATCTAAAAATACAGGAAATCTGCAGCCTAAGCAAATTTGGCTCATGGGCTCATGAGTTTTTTATTCAAATACTGCACATTTGGAGATAGTGGTTTTATATTTATATTAGCCATCATCAAAAAAGGTTCTGCTACTCAAGTGACAGGTACTAGGTTGAAATCTAGAAGCAAATAGGATCAGAAGGTTTATCTGCTTATATACATTTTATCTGGGAGTTACATGGCATCTGCTCAGTAACAGGGACATGAAGTCTGAGGTCCTCTGCAGGCTAGAATGATGCTCTTCCTTGGGCAATGGGTGTGTCCCACTAAATACCTGTCCCAAAAGAGGACAGAAGGAGTCATGAGCTATTACGGACAAAGTAGGGTGTGGTGGTCACATGAGTGACCAAGCTCCCCTTGGACTGCCAGCGCAGAGTCTAGAGAGGGTGTGGTGCCTTGGACCTGGCCCTTTTTATTCTGTCCAGTCTTACTCAGAACCTTTCCCAGCAGTGCCTGCAGTCATGACAGCCGGCAATGTGGCAGCTCATTTCAGGGTGACAGCTCTTGGACATCCTGATTCCTTCCCCAAAGGCTGTCCACAGTCACAGCCCTGGTGACTTGTCAGCGTGGGCCTCCCCAGGGACCTGCCAGACACAGGCACACGGCACTCACCCATCAGGACGCTCAGCAATTTCTGCACTCTGGAGTTGACCCCCACGATTCGGTACAGCCCTTGCTCATTGATCCCTGAGAAAAGAAACAGTGATGATTAAATTAGAGGCACATCAGAACACAAGTCAGGTCAACCCGGCCAAATGCACTTAGTTTTTCATTTTCTCAGTCCTTCTAAAAGCTGCTCTAATTAAAGTCCTCTGTCACTCAGCTCAGCTCTTAGCAAAGGAGTGGGATTTGGTACAGCTGTCTAGGATTTCATGGACGTGCTGCACCCTTCAGCCCTCATGTTAGTTCAGTCATCAGAGGGGAAAAAAATTTTCCTTTTCCTTTGCCAAAGGCAGTATCTGAAGAGTTTTAAAAGATGCAAAATATATACTTTTAAATATGTCACATTTAACCAATTTTTTTAATTTAAAAAGCCAAAATGACATGATTAAAAATTCATATAACAGAAAAAGACAAATACTTAATAATCTATTTTTACATATAGAATGAAAATATTGAGGTATAAGAACATTTTTAATTTTAGGGAATGTTAGCCAAGGCTGAAAAATTAGAAGATCCATTCATCATTTGTAAATATTCCTTATTAAAAAAAAAAAAAAAAGACCACCTTCATTTAACCCAACAAACTGTGCAATTAGACTAGAAGAGATTTACCTTCAACCTTCTGAACAAAGAACTAAAAACTAACCTGTTGCCCTACCCTTATTCATTTAAATGCATGGACTGTATCACCACTCTACCATTTACAAAAGAGGGCAATTTAGACCAAGTGATTTGAGAAATGAGTTTTCTTCTGTTAGTGCCAGGCCCATCATCCCTGACCCCAGTCAAGTAACTGGGCTCCTGCATCTGTTTTATTTCTCTGATGTCCATTCTCCAACCAGTAACCAAAGTGAACTTCTTAAAGTGTACATCAGCTCACATCATCTCTTCTCCTAAAACCCTCCAATGGCTTCCTATCGCATTTAGACCATAATCAAATAGCAATTACAGTGACCTACAAGGCCTGTACAATCGAGTACCAGCCCATCTATGACCACACCATCAACCACCTGCGCTCTGCTCCGGCCACGCTGGCCTTCCTATTACTCTAACATACCAAGCTCACGTCCCCACTTCACGGCCTTAGCTCCAGCTAGTTCCTCTACCTGGACCTCTTCTCCAGATATTTTGACCATTCAGGTCTCCACTTCAGTGCAATCTCTTCAGTCTAACACATCACATAACCAACACTACTGGTCATTCTCTTTCTCTTTTTTCTTTTCTTTTCTTTATAGCAGTTAACAATAGCTGAAGTTATCTTTTTTTATTTGGTTCCTTGTCTTTCTCTGTACAACTAGAATGTAAACTCTAAGGACAATGATTCTGTCTTGTTCACCATTATGTCCCCAGCCCCTAGATCAGTATATGATATGTAATGAATAGTTTACTGAGTTATACTCCATCCGAGCCACTATAAAATACTTTTCTGGGGGGCCAAAACACAATTATCTGGAAGACATTCTGCAAAGGGCTGATTCTGCAGCATCTTCAACAAGACTTATATAGAAGTGGAACTAATGAATAAAAGGAAGTGGCTTAGAATACGACTTTACAGCTAAAAAGGACTTGTAAAATCATGTACACCATTCTGCATGGTTCATGGGCTGGGAACCCCTGGTCAAAAACTAAGAGATGGGTCCCAAGTTACTCAGCGGTAGAAACTATACTAAGTAACATGCCAGCTTGCAGAGCTTGAAAGATCTGTGGTGTCTACTTCTTTTCTCCTTGTGCTTTCCTGGAACTTTATACAATCCCAGCTCCCCCTGGACAATTATCAATGAATCTCAGAGAGTATGGGAAGTCTGTTCATCTCTGGCCACCATAAACATGTGTACATACACACACACACACACACACACACACACACACACATTGCAACAGGGATATATGTACTTCCTCAACTATTTATGCTAAAATGGCATCTAACTCACACTGTCCTTATTTCTCCATTGTGCTAAATGAAAACTGTCTTAGAAGTTAAAACATAGCATTTCTAGCCTCATTTCAGAAAGGGGAGAAGGCAAGGAGGCAGGGGCTGAGAGGCCAGACCAACTTGTGACCCTCTTTCTTCTTCTTCTTCCACTTATTGCACATATTTTCTAGTTTTGTATCAGAAAAAGTTGTCCTCCTGAGCTATGGGTTTGCATTTACACAGACTCTGTGAAAGGCTTGAAATGATTAGGTTTCCCTCTTGGTTTTGGATGCTGAAAACTGAGAGGCAAACAGGTGGCTCAGGGCAAGCAAATGTGCGAGCCTCACGAGGGAGAGGGCTGTTTGCGCTGGACTCATGCTGGGCTGCATGCTCATGCCTCTGCTGTTGCAGACCGTATGCCTCTCATGTCTCATTCCTTTCTTTTAAAACGAAAAACAAAACTCCAGTTGAAAAATTACCTTGGCAATCTAAACTTCAAAAAAGTTGAGAAACTACAGTTAAGGCAAATAGATGAGTCAAAGGAAGACAGCTAAAAATCAGCAGAGCACACGGCTGATAATGCAGTGAAACCTGAGCAACAGGCCCTCCTCTCTCTCATGGCTCCCAGGATGGGTTCATACTGGGCAGCTGTTTTGCAGCTTGCAGTTTTCACTTAATGTATATAAATTAACACATTCACTGCCATGTGAGTTGTATTCAACTCATGCTAGTTGTGAGCCTGGGGCTCTCGTGAAGCAAAATCTGGGCAAAACCCTGCAGTTGGTTCATGAAAATTTTACTTGTTGATGTTCTTATGGTTACAAGTCATATTGGCAAATTAATTCTAAAAAATGTAGATTAAATGAATAGGAGTCAATAAATTTCATTTTTCATTAAATTAGAAGGGACTGTTTTGTTTTCGAAGTTTTATTCTATTGTCATCATAAAACACCGTGTCCCCAAGGAAAAAAAATTTTTTTCTAATGTGGCCGTCAATGTGTTAAGAAAATAGTGCATGTCAAGAAATGTATTTGCACTACATTTTTAGTGATTCATAGTTTTTACTACATGGGTGTACCACTGTTGATTTAACCAATTTTTGAGATGTTTGGTTAGTTTCTGATTTTACACCTTAACAATACCATTGTGTAAACATCCTTCTGGCTTTTTTCCTTATTTCCTCAAGATCGATTCCCAGAAATCTCACCTACTTCTATTTTATATTCTCTGGATATATTTTATATATCCTTATAAGCTGCCTTAACTCTTCGTTTAAGGGAGGTATAGCAGAAATAAGCAAACATTTGACAAATGTTTGCACTCATTAAAACAACTCTTTTGGAAAGAATACCTTTTAACAGGATACACAGGAGTAGAGGGGCTTGTGAGGTTTCTCAGAATTTCTTTCAAACAAATAGAAAAGGCTGGTAGTTGAGAGTCTGTCTAATATAGAAGATTCACATCTCTGATAACGGTTCAAGTCAAATGCAGTGGAAAGAGGGTTAACACCTTTTCTCAGGGGTACAAAAGACCAGTGCACTCAAAGCTCCAAACTGCTGGAACAGAGCAGTCCCCTCTGCGGCAGTCTCCGAGGGAGGGATGGAGACACCATGAGAATGAACCAGCTTCCTTGGTCTCAATATCCTGCTCCTATGGACCCAGGGAAGGTCAGTGGGCAACATGGGCATGACCCCTTCTCTCCACCTGGATGGTCCCCAGGGACTGGCTCCCTAGAGGACCGAGGGTTCACAGACACCAAAACATCCACCGGAGAGAATTCACGGTGTCCATGAAGTCAGACAGGAAAACAATTACATATTTACCTTCACTAACCTATAACTGACATTGAGCATTTCTTTCCATTATGAATGTAGACAACAAATCACAGCAGCGTGAGCAATATCTGCAACTTGGTCAGAAATGGCAGACATTTTCCTAACACATTACTGTTGTAACCGACATCTTGAAATATCACTACTTCCAAATGATGTCGGTTATCAGACCCACCCCTATAACTTTATTTAAACGTTAACAAAGAAACACATATATTACTATATCCCAACCATGTTGTTTAATACTTTAAAAATTGAATTACAGTAACTGGTTTCTATAATCCTACGTATTTTACACATATACATTTAAAACATTCTTCTGATCAGCCAAAGAAGCTGATGACACAAACCCAGCTGAGAATCCCTGCTTCAGACCAGCAGGACTTGTGGAAACACAGCAACAATGACACTCGGGGAGTTAATGAGTCACTTAAAGTTGGGAAACAGCAGGTAGCAGGTCTGACTCCTCACCAGATGCATGACCTTCCATGAGAGCAATGCCATCTGCTAAACTACTTTACCTCTGGTCTCCACAGCATGGATGCATTTCTTGATTATGCTGAAGCCAATGCTGTCCAGCTGCGCAGCTGAAAGAACAAGAGAAGGACAGTCAAGTTGCCAGCCCTGCCAATCAACCTCGGGACAGCGCTCGGCCGAGCCAGGATGAACCAGTCTCACGCTGTAGCCAAATATCCTTTCAATTTTTCCCATTAACCAGCATAGGTATAATAAATAATAATAATAATAATAGTTGGCATCAATTGAGAGCTCTCCCTATGCCAGGTATGGTTCTAAGTACTTTGCATGGAATATCTCATTTAGTTCTCATAGTAACCTCAAGTTATGGTAACGTGCAAGATTATCTTCAATATATATAGCTGAAGAAACTCCAGATTAGAGTGACAGGCACCTTTACATTGCTTTGCTATTCACAGGAGCTGTAGGACTCTTTGTGGTCTCCTTCAAAAAGTACAAATTAAGTGCTCTATAAATATAAATACTTTCTGTAGATTATCTCATTTAATCCTAGCAAGTCCTCAAGGATGATACTATTATTAACCCTATATTACAGATGAAGACACTGAGGCTTGGTAAAGCTAAATACCTTGACCAAAGATGCAAAGCTAATACATGCAGACTTGCTCCAGAGTCTATACCACCAATTTGCCTTAAGTGTAACCCTAGTTAAAGTATAATCCTGTAACAGTGACTAGAAAAAAGGAAAAATGGAAAAAAATAAATAAAAGAAAAATAACCCAGAGGAAAATAAAACAGCCAAGAACAAAGAAGCTACTTGAGGAAGAACCATTAAGGCAGTGAGGCCATCGCTCTACATGGGGACTAGAGGTCTCCATTCACTTCAAAACCCACTGAAGTCACTCAGAAAATAAATGATCAGCAGCAGCAACTTTGTGCACAGCAGAGAACCAGTTTCTAACCTAACACGGCTGGAAACTCTCCCAAATTCACCCCCATGCTTTGGTTACCCAGTGATAAGATGTGCGTGGTACTCCTTAAGAATGGGTTCTTCTTTGACCTTCTTAGGACATTAGGCAAAGACATTCTACAGCATAATGTTCAGAGTAGAGGAAGAAGGGGCATGAAGTAGAAAGGTGGGTATTTATAAATAATTTATGATCATCCCAAGGCAAGTAAATAAACTTGTAATATTTAAGAACTGAGCAGAACCTGAACTCATCTTGGATCTAATCCAAATGGAATCTTTCTCCAATTCTTAGCATACATGGGTGAATTCAGATCCAAGGAAGATAACAAAAAACATTAAAAAAAAAAATCACTGAGAATTCCCAAAATCAAACTAAAAAGGAATGCTAATTTCCCAAAACTTCTCTTCCCGAAGTGAAATAGCTCCTGTACTTATATGCATACTTATTGCTTAGTGATACTTACAAACACACCGAGACTCTAGGATAGTAAGTAAAGGACCAGAAAAGAAGCAGAAAAGCAATGTTTTTCTCTCTGGAGATTACCTGGTATACAAACCATTCTTCCTATTCCCTTAAAACGGTAAGGAGCCTACTAACTCAATCTCTTATTTTTCCCAGTATGAACCAAGTATCCACTCTGCAAATTGTGATCTCAACCCTTTTCCCTGTAAGCTGTAAGCCAAATCAAAATAATTCTTCTAAATGAAACTCAATGCATGCAATAGACATTTTTCAAATTTACTAACAGCCTATAATACAAAGGCCAAATACCTGCTGGAATACAGGGAAAGATTTTTTTTAATTAACAGCTTTATTGAGATTTAATTCACATACCATTAAGTTTACTCATTTAAAGTGCACAATTCAGCAGTTTCTAGTATATTTACGAAGCTATGTATTAACTACCACTATCTAATTACAGAACCCCCATCCCCCTCAAGAAAAACCCCAAAACCCAAATATACACATTAGCAGTCACTCTCCATTTCTTCCATTCTCCTAGCCCTGGCAACCGCTCATCTACTTTCCTTTCATATGGATTTGCCTTTTCTGGACAGTTCACATTAATGGACTCATCCAACATGTGGTCTTTTATGTCTAGCTTCTTTCACTTAATAGAATGTTTTCAAGGTTCATCCAAGTTGTAGCATCAGTAACTCTGTTTCCTTTTATGGCTAAATAATATTCTACTGTCCAGATATACCAAATTTTATCCATTATCAGTTGAGAGACATTTGGGTTGTTTCTACTTTTTGGCTATGATGTATAATGCTACTATGAACATCTCTGTACAAGTCCTTCCGTGAACATGCAGTTTAATTTCTCTTGAGTATGCATACCTAGGAGAATTGCTGGGTCATAGGATAACTCTCTGCTTAACTTTTTAAGGAACTGCCAAACTGTTTTCCAAAGCAGCTGCACCATTTTACATTCCCACCAGCAATGAATGAGGGTCCAATTTCTCCACACCCTTGCCAACATTTGTTATTGTCTTTTTTATTATAGCCATCCTGGTGGGTGTCAAGTGGTATCTCACTGTTGTTTTGATAATGACTAATGATGCTGGGCATCTTTTCATATGCAGGGGAGGATTTTTATTCCTTTATACAGTAGTTAGAATAGAGCCTGCTGGAAAGTATTTGTCAGATAAGGAATCACTTTTTCTGCTTAGGGAGGTTTCCAAAACGTTTGTAACTGTGATTCAATAGTCAGTTGAAATCTTTTAGTTCTTTTTTTTTTTTTTTCTGAGAGGTGCTTAAGAGACTCTTTTCAAATAGAGATGATAATCAAAGAAGTTTAGGAGAAAGAACCGCCACTTTGCACACTGCTCTGGGGAGCTGCTGAGACTGTTTCTAAACCTGGATGTTTTAAGAGTAGGTTTGTGAACATGGTCTTATTCCAGGTATTGATGGACTTCTGCCCTAGATAAAGACTATTTCCTTTCCCCATGGACATCGATCAAAGTTTTCAAAAATTGGAAAGAACCTGGCAACTGACAGTGATAACCCCAGGAGTCAGAGATAAAGCTATCAGCTTAGCTAGTAGAAGAAATGACAGAGGTGGACATAACCTTGTACAGCCAAATCAGTTCTTGAACCTTTTTTGTGGCACTGTAGGAAGTAGGATCTCTTTCTAGGTAAATAATATCTAATGAAAAAGAATAAAATGGAACCAGAAAAAAATTAAAAAAAAAAAAAAATATATATATATACACACACACACATACACACACACACATATCTCCAGAAAAACTTAAAATTCCACCAACCTGAATTAACTACAATTACTTCTTCTGGAAAATGGCAAAGCAAAACTCCTGCATTCAATCTCTGAGTAAGTGTTTCTCCTTTGGTTTTCCCAACATGAAAAGTTCTCCAATTTGTTTTAAATCAGTAAACCCCTTTTCTTGAAATAAGTCTTATAGGGATGTTACCTATAGAGGCCCTACACATTACAAATGTAATGCAGTATTGATCAGTAAATCTTAGTTGTCTACGTTCAAACACATAAAACGTTTACATACTGTAAAGTCAAACATTAGGAATTCAAGGTAGCTCTCTATTCGCCTCTGATGTATTCACGTTGCATATGATGATAATTATTTATAATTTTATAAACAGATAAAACCGTATTAAGAAATGGAATCCATCCCAAACAACGGTTCCCCCAACAAGGAACTCATGAAATACAGCTTAGCAACCACTGCTCTAAATCTCTACACTGGAACTGGTGTAGGTTATTACACTGCCCACTGCCCAGCTCTTTCCCACCTCTCTGTCTTTCCTCTTTTCTCTTTTTTTCTTTCTCTGTCTCTCTCTGTCTCCCCCTCTCTCTCTCATACACACACACACTTGATTTCTCCACTCATCAATTCAAGTTTCCTGCTGACATCATGATTAGGTTACTAATAATTAACAACTGTTTTATTATTTAACATGGACGGAGTACCACTGATGTGACAGGGACCACAGTGCCCAGGTAACCAGATTATTAGTCCCGATCTCTGCCCAGTGATCTCTGCCCTAAGTTAATTGAGATCTCCTAGCCTGAAAAGCAAATTCCCACTAAAAGGTTTAGAACACGATCATCACACCGAGCAGCAGCGTCTGCTAATGACAGAAAAAGTCTGAGTGGCCCGCCAGATGGAGGCGGCTGTCCTTAATCCCCTCAAGCAGGTGATTCAGCTCTTTCACTGAGCCAAGGCTCGGGAAAGGTCAGGGATTCATTTGCAATTTCTGTATCCTTATAATCTCCAGAAATAATCTCTCATTAAATATCCACTAGGCTCGCATTATTCCCTTAATTTGACTCGTGATGAGTTGATGCAGGACTGGCAGCTCCCAGGCCTGACACCCACCGGCCTGCAGCGAAACCTTCGACCCCCTTCCTCCGCCCTGAGCCTCGGCTTCAGCTGCGCCCAAGTTTGCACAGCGCAGCCCGAAGAGCTGCCTTATGATGAACAGTGGCAGGGCTCGCACCAAATACCCAGGCTGACCTCCCAAGCTAGAAACGCGCCATCCTCTTCACTGTCATTTCAACTTTTGAAGCCTTGCTGCTTTCTCTCCTTTTAGAGAGGGGGGTGGAAAAGAAAGGCCAGGCTCACACAAACCCATTTTCTCTAAAGTTCTATGGAGAACATGAGAGCACAAAAGGCTTCATGCTCAGTCCACCTGGAGGATCTCAGGGCAACCGCAGAAGCAGGCAGAGGACGCCTGGCGCACCATTTGGGTTTGGGCTGCCGTGCCTGAGATAAGAATTCCGGGAGGAGGGAAGCAGGTTGAATCCAGAGACTGGCGGTTTTATTGCCAAGGGCTTCAGAGGGCAACACACTGTAAGGTACAAATTATTTCCTTGTCTAAAAGAAGGTGGCTGGTGGGCCAGGCAGAAAGACATGGATTTTAGCAAAACCGCCACTGCCCATCTGTGAGGCCCAAAAGGTCACTTCCATGCTCTACAGCTTCTGGGACCTCATCTTAGATACAGTCCCCTGGCTCCTCTCACCATTAAAAAACAACGAGTCCTGTAGGGGTGGAGGATGAGAATTATAGCAAAACCCTGAACATCACCCTTGGCACCACCCCTTTTTCTCACCCCAATATGCAAATTGTCACCACGTCCCCCAGTTTTATCCCTGATGTCTCTCAATTCTGTCTGGCTCTCTCCACCTTCCCCACCGCCACCCTGGTCCGGGCCTCCAACCTCTGTAGCCAGGACGTCTGCAGTGACCTGGAGCTGGTCTCCCCACACCTCCCCTTGCTCTCTCTTATCCGTCCTCCACGTCGCAGCCCCCGTGATCCTGACGAAATCACACCAAGTCACTTCCTGGTGGCACCCCACTGTTCCCTGGAGGATAGCCCAAATCCTTAACTTGCCCACAAAGCCCCGCGTGGCCCGGCCCCGCCTGCCCCTCCAGCTTTTTCGGGCTGCCTCCCTGGCTCCCAGCACCCAAGCACACTGGCTTTCAGAGAGCCCAGCTGGCCATCGTTCCTCCCCAGCCTCTGCACAGACTGGGTTTCACCTGGAAGTCCCTTGGCCCAAGTAACTCACATCTCCCCTCAAGTGGCACTTCTTCAAAAAAGCCACCCGAGCTCTCTACCTCGGTCAGTGGCCCTCACCACGCACTTGGATGGTGCATCACAAAACTCTCTTTTGGCTCACGTAGCACAACTGCAAGTCTACGCCTACTTGTGGGAATCTGTGGAAAACGTCTACAATACTAGAACACACATTCATAAAGGCAATGGTCCCCATACAGCTTTACTTGTTTCTTCCATCCGCTACTATTAAGTGTGTCTCTATCTTCCACCGTCTCCTATGGTGCTGGACACGAAGCGGAAGTCTGCGTGTGTGATTTTTCATTTTGGATTCAGGGATAGGTAAATTAGTGACCGATGGCTGGAGAGAGTTGCTGAGGGGCAGTGCGTCCAAGTGACCGTTCAAATTCCACTGGTATAAACCCCATGGGAGTAGATGAGTTATTTAAGCTTCTGGTCCTCAGCTTTGTCATATTTTGCGAGGATATAAAGGTTAAATAAAGAAATGAATGGCTTGATCTAACCACTTCCTTCCTTCCTGTATCAACACAAAGAGGCATTACAGAGCAGCACAGCCCGAGAGTGAGTTCAAGAGAAAAGCTGCACAAGAGCTGTGCGAGCCAAGGCACGAAACGGAGGAGACAACACCAAGTTCAGGTTTTCCTGGACACTCTCAGAAATCCTCTGCTTGTCCATCAAGGCGTTATCATCACTGTGTGTGGCATGTGGCACGAAGCTGGGGCTGAGGGAAGGACGATATCTTGTCACACTAGCCAGGCCATCTAAATGGTCACACAGGCCTGAAAGTCAAGCGAGCCCCTAGAAAACAAGAACATTCCTCCGAGAGCTTTGTGCTGCCCAACAGACTGACTCCAAGCCCAAGAGCCCTTTCTCTGAAAATCACTCACTGCTGCTGTTCAACTCCAATCCTCAATCCTCTATCCAGAAAACCAAGACATTAGGCAAGCGGTGGCCAAATCACCCAATCTGAACAGAAGGGGCCTTTCCACACCATAGGTAGACTGATGTACCTACCTGTAGTCTGTAGGAACAGTGCTCTGGAATATACTGCAAAGGTACCCCATGCACGCACCCCTGAAATCCCAACCAAACCTGGAGACAAATCCTTTTCCAAAGGAGAGGAGCTGATCTATTTACTTAGTCTCAACATGCATAAGAAAGAGGGTTACTGCTTTCCTAAAGCTGTATTCAACAGGTTTTTCCTAGCCTAAGTTTTTCCCCCAGGAAACCTATTCAATTTTCCTTTGATTAAAAAAACTTCTAAGTTTTTTGTGGGAGAAATGAAATTTGCTGGAAGTGCTAGATGTCTGCAAAAAAACAAAAGGACTAAGAGGTAGAGGAAGGTGCTGCCCGTTTTTCACATGGATAATAGTAGACACAGGAGACTATCTGGGGTTGCTGTGAACAGGCCACCATTTCATGGGCAGCTCCAGGGCCACGTTCTCACTACAGAAATTTACTCAATTTTCCAATATGATTTTCTCTTTAGCATCTGGCCTGCCTCGGTCATTCTGAATTTAATCAATTTCATCACTATTAAAAGCCATGAAGAAAAACACCCACATTGAACTGGAAAAAAAACTCCACCTGGAGAATAGATTTCCGATTCATACACACACTTAGAAGGAAGACCAGAGGGGCTCACGTCCTTTCTCCTAATCATGTGACGCCCAGGGCTGCGGCCCTAGAAAACTGTCCTGATGGTGGCAGCTCCCAGAAGCTTCTGCTGGGGCCCAGGAAAGTTGGGCAATTGGTTCTCAATGATCCCGGTGTGATTCTCTACTTTGGGGATTACTCACGGCTGGTTTTTAATCCCAGATCAGCACCCCAGGACCCCACATCCCATCCCACTCTAGTGCCTACTCTGGCCTGGGCTAGACTAACTAGACTAGACTATGCTCTGCTCCCAGGCTGCTGTGCACTCAGGGCATGAGAGCTAACTTTAATAGTAACTGAAGTCACACAAACTGAAGTGGTATGTACTGGAAAGAGGATGATGAGCTTTGAAGACAGAGAGGCTTGGATGAGAATCCTGTCTCTGCCAGTTCTGGCTGGCTGTGATTTCAGGTGCTTCACTGCTCTGAGCCTCCTCTTCCTCACCTGCATAGTGGGGACAACTCACCTCCGTGTTGTGAGGGTCCAATGAAATGTACAGCAACTGTGACTTACTTGGTACTCAATAAATGGTCATTACCAATTTACTAATATTACGACATCCTAACATTTGAACTTTCCAGGTGATGAGATACTTTTTACATTCAAGTTCACGTTATCCTTATGATAATCCCATGGGGTAAATATTGCTACTCTTCATACTAATAACTTCTTGCTGTGTTTCCACACTAATGAGTATAATGAGGGATAATACATTACAGTTTACAAAATAAATTAATAAACTATAGCTTATTTGATTTTCCCAATATCTCTGTTACGTTTTTCTGATGAGAAAAGCCAGGCTCATGATGTTAAGTGGTAACAACAATGATGATAACAGCAGCTAACACTCACTGCCACAGACTACGCTGCTCTGGGCCATGCACTTAAATGCATCATCTTTTTATCATCATCATCATCATCATCATCCCTATTTTGTAAAGAGGGAACCCAGGCTCAGTCAGGTTAAAGAACTTCGGTTAAGATTATGCCATGGGTGAGTGGTAGAACCCGGGTTTTCACTCGATCTGACTCTAAAGTTCATCCTCCTCCACTCTCCACTTCCTGTTGAAGCTCACATGACAGACAGAGAGAGACTGGGGGATGGGGAGCAGGTTTTGTGGGTCCTGCCCTTTCTATCCCAGCAGCAGTTCTCAGCTTACTGGACAAGAGAAGTAAGGGCATACTTGTTGCAACGCAGAACCTGGGTCCTCTCCCAGAGATTATCTTTCAGCAGGTGTGAGAGTCCCACTTGGAAAAACAGTGTAGTATATACCAACCAATTACAACTATTACCACTAAAGACAAAAGTCATTGCTGATTTAGTCAACTGACAATATCTATACCAAATTCCTCATCAGATAATAACTATTTGCCAGTGCTATGTATCTTACAATGTAATGTTGGCTTGTGCCACTGGTGGTATGGGAAATGATTCCAAGTGGTTCACAAATAAACATTTGTAATAGTCATACACTTATTTTTAATCAATATTAGAAATCTACTGATTTATCACACATATCATGATATATTTCCTTTTTAAATAAATTGAGGGGAAAAAAGGATGAATTGGTTTTTAAAAAATGGTAAGTAAACGATAGTAAAGGTGGTTTATGTATATGTAAAAACACTCATGAAGGTAATACACAAAAAGTACATTTGGGAGCGAATGTCCTAATGTGTCCCAGACCAGGTACTACATTCGACCTGGCTGAAAGAACAAGATGGGAGGGTACCATATTCCACCGGCAAGACATCCTGTTCCAATACAGCCATCCTTGATTCCTTGCCTCTCTCATACTCCACATCCAATCTGTTAGGCAAGCCTGTCAGTAACAACTTAAAAACAGACCTAGAATCCAACTGCTCCTCACCATATCCATTGCTAATACTTTGATCCAAGCCACAGTCCCCTGTTGCCTGGGCTGCTGCAATAGTCTCCCAAATGCTTCTACTTTCGCCCCCTACAGTTTTCTCTCCACCAGTAGCCAGAGCTATCTTATAAAGACATACATCAGCTCACGTCATTCACATTATCACAACTTTCCAGTGACTTCGCACGAGGCTAAGGACACCGTCTTATCTCCAGCCTCGCATGCCTAGCCCCAGCCTACCTGACCACTCTCCCCAGCCGCCTCCTCCCATCCAGTCACAACTGACCTCTTGATATTCCTAGAGCACAACTAGTTCATTCCCTCCACCTCAGGGCCTTTGCACCTGCCGGTCCTTCTGTCAGCAACGCTCCCCTGCCAACTCCTGACGTGCCTCCCTCCCTCCTTTTAGTTCAAGTTTCTCCTCAGATGTCACCTCTTTAGAGAAGCCATCCCTGCTCCAGGTATCTAAAATATTTAGTAGCTACCCCTTCCCTTATTCTCTATCCCGGGCTCTCGTCTCTTCCCAGCACTTCTCTCCACCTGAAATTATACCTTTGCCGACCTGCTGCCTGTTGTCAGTTTCTGTCAATAGTATATGCTCCGTGAGAGCAGAGACAATCTGCCTGTTCATTACTGTATTTCAATAAATATTTCCTGAATGAAGGAACAAATACAAAGTGCATTTTCACCAGCTGAGACACCAGGACACAACAGGTAAACAGTCCCCACTGCCCGAGCCTTGAGTGGGGCGCAGCTGGCCGAACACATGGCACCTTACAGAGTTCGGGCCCCCTGCGGTGGAAAGCACAAGGCAGACAGGACCGACAGGGATCTCATTCATCCCCTGACCGCCCAGCCAGAATACCGCTCATCAGGCTTTTCTCCACCAGCCTGCCAGATACGCAGGCACCTCTTTTCTTTCTCGCGGCTTCTGGGGCAAACACACAGAAAAACAAGCTGAAGGAGGTATACAGTAAAGAAAATAAAATAGGTAGTAGGAAAAGAGACAAGATCTTTTCCTGGTCTGGAATAAACCTCCCAGCCTCCAGCCTCCTGGAGTCAAGGAGGCTGTAAGATAGCTGTAGAGAGTGCTCTTGCATAGCACGGGCTGAGGACTGCACATCTGCTAGGGAGGGAAGAAAGGTTTCCTTGTGGGCTCTTATATCCGCAATCTCCCAGTCCACCTCTAAACTCCAAACCAGGACAGCAGCGGAGGAGCCGGCTTAGCGCACACTGCGGGAACGCCACCCAGCCTCATCAGGACCGTGTGTCTCCAACATGCGGATCTGCTCATCCCAAGAACGAATCATAGTCCAGTGGCCTCGATTCCTTTCTGCCTTGAGGCCTGGTTGGTTTTGAACTGAATTATCAACCAAAAAAGATCCCCACCAGCTTTCTAAAGGTGGCAGCGCTGCAGACAGAGAACCAATCGCCTCTGCCCATCGAGATCCCTTTCCTGCCTTTACTTACCTGTCCCCCCACCTTGAAATGCCCAAGGCTCGATTTAGATATTTTTTGGTCACAACAAACTCGGAGACAGCGAAGGGCAGGGAAGGGGATGGCGTTCGGAATCAGAGGCCTAAGATTTCGGCTCAGGAGTCACCACATGCTGACACTGTGAGATGGGCACACTTGGCCTCTCTGATCCACTCTCCCCACCTGCAAGATGCAGGTGTCATGGAAATTAAATGTGAAGTCATTCTGAGGGACGCTGAAGAGCCTATATGGTGTCTCACTTTTATATAAATAGGCCCTAGTTTGGGATAATGATGATGCTATTGATAATAACAACAGCAGAAGGCAACGTTTAACGTTTGCCGATGATACCAGGCACCACCGAGCGAAGGATGTCCATCTGATCTCATTTAATCTTCCCCCCAAAATAAGGATCTAGGTACTAAAGCTAGCTTTCCCCATCTTACAGATAGACAAGCGGAGGCCTGGAGAAATTATTTTCCCAAAGTCACACACTCAGTAAGTCACGAGGCTGAGATTCTAGCCCACGTGAGCAATACTCCAGAGTTGACACTCCTAATCACTACTCGACACCACCCTGCTGTGGATAACAGTACTTTATGCTAAATCCTACATGCTGAATGTGGGTTGCAGGCTCTGACGACTCTCATCAGGATGGGAAAGGATGCCCTTGAGTGACCACAAGTTTGCACTCAGAATGAAGCCTCAGTTTTCACATCTGTAAATGGGGTCAATGACACTATCTACCTCATAGGGTTCCTATGAGACTCCAATGGTACCATGTATGTCAAATACTTAGCACATTGCCCAAATACACAGTATGTGATCAATAAATATTAACTATAATAACTGGAAGCTTGCATTTGGTGGCAGTGGGGTAAATCTTTCCGTCTCTGTCTCAACAACCCCTTGCACGGGGCTTTAGGAGTTAAAGATGCAGCCAGGGACCTTCTCACTGTTGTTTGGTTGGAGCCCAAAAGGGATGCCAAGGGCTGGCTCACACCTGCCCAGGCTGCAGCCTGCTGTCGGTACAGAGCCCACGTCACTGAGGCAAAGGGGGATATTAGGCCATGGCAAAGCCACACACTGGCTGCACCTGTCCCTCTAAAGCCGTCTGAGAAAGAGGAGGGATTCGCTAAATGTCTTTTAGCACAAGCAGAAAGGCCTCTGACAGTCTAGGCAAGTCCAAAGAGCACCACTACCAGTCCTATCTTTGAGGGTGCAGGGTCTCCCCGAACAAAATAACTGGGAACCCAAATAACAGAGTCTCTGAGAAAACAAGCTGCTCCTAATCCTACCTCTCCCCCCCAGCCCCTTCTCCCCCAGCTCGGGCTATTCTAGAGCCGGGGTGTTACTGCTCCACTAAATATACTTCGAGCTCGATCTGGGCCGCGGCAACTGTGTGGCACACGCGAGTCATAACGAAAAGCCAGGTGCAGAGAGTCAGCACCTAGGGCGAGCTAGAATTACACCCTCTCCCCCGCCTGTGGCTCAGAAGATGAAAGTAGTGGCCACAGAAACTGCATGGTACGGAAGGGAGGAGAAAGGGGGGAGAAAAAGGGCCAGGGCGGGTGGGCTGGGGGTGGGAGGAGCTGGAAGGCAGGCAGGCGAGGCGGGGAGCGAGAGTGCCCGTCCTCTATCAGCCCGGACCTGGCAGGCGTGGACGGAAAGCCGGAGGGACGCTGCACTCAGCTGACTGCCTCGTGGGCCAGTGCACAGGAGGCCAGGCCGCCGTGCCCAGCAATGCCTCCCATCCTTCTCAGGTTTAAAAGGGGAAATGTTCTATTTATAAGCCACCGACCAGTAGAGACCTGGCAGACTCTGGATGGCTCTGATCCCGAAAGGATCCTGGTTACCAGTGGCTGCCTCCTCCTTCCTCCCAACTGTGGGTGTTCTGACAGCAAAAGGCCGAAGGTGACTAGAAGTAAAAGAAAAAAAAAAGAATCCTCTTTTCTGCCTTCTGCTGCTTTCATAAGACTGTAAACCTTTGGTGATGGCTGAAAGCTTTAGAAATCTTTTAAAAATAGTGGCCCGCATGACCCTATCATCAAGGCTCTCCCTGCGATCTTCAAGAATAAATCTCCTTTTCCGTTTGACAGATCAAGGGACGCTGAGGCACAGAGATGAAGGGAAGGTACAATCGGAGGCATGGCAATGGGCACAGAGCGACGGTAATGATGTCCCATCATGTCTCCCCCCACCCCATCTCCTTTCCTGGTCCTCAATCTTGTCCTCATGAAACAAAGTAAGCCTGAATAAAACGCCATTAGGGAGTTTGGTCTGAGTGGCAGCCTGAAGAACACTCAGTGTAGGTAACAGAAACAACGTGTCAAGTGGCTTTTGTTGTGTTGCCAAACCCCCGTGGGAGGGGAGTGGGCTGTGATAAGGGTCCAACCCTGGGGAGCGCGAGTCACTGAATCACGTGACCGTGCTCTCCCAGAACCTGTGCACAGGTACTTGAGGAACCACTGATGGTTCCCAGCAAGGAGGCTCCCTGGGAAGGAACACATGGGACCAGGGGGCTGGATTGTGGAGGCTGATGATGAAATTCCTTCCAGCCCCACTGGGTTGGCCACACATGACAAGATGGCAGAACATGGCGAAGATTTCATACTTATCAAGATAGCAGGTGAAAAAAAATGAACTTGGCAATCAGGCAGGCTCGGGTTTGAACATGAGGTCCACTCATTCTCAACTATGCTTCCTTGCTCTCTTTCAAGCCTGCGAGCTCATTCGTAGACTCGGTTGTGTGAACAGTATTTCTGCCAACGGCAGCCTTTCGTGTAACGTTTTCACGCTCTCTGCCAAAACCTCTTGCCATCTTACGTAGACTAATTTTTAAAAACTTAACCTTTTATTAAGCCAAGCAAGAGTGAAAAAACTACAATCCCTGGGCTAGATTCACCATGGCCTGTTTTATAATTAAAGTTTTATTGACAAACACCCACACCCATTCATTTCCATATTGCCTCTGGCTGCTTTCACACTACAATAGTGGAGTTGAATAGTCCCATAAAACTGAAACTATTTACTATCTGGCCTTTTACTGAAAAAGTAGACCCCTGTGCTTGGCCAGAACATCATAAAATCAGGGGGATTACAAGTACCTATGCCCCCTCCAGTATACATTAAAATAAATACATAAACCTAAATGGCCATTTAAACTATTTTTCTGGTACTATGTCAAATGGTCTTGTTCACCACCAGTGGTGTGCCTGTCCCACTTTGAGGACAGTCACAGGATGAAATGAGCTAACATCCATAAGGCACCAAGACTGAAAGAGAGTGTTGTCTATCACCATCCATTCTTCTCCTTGCTCCCTTTTTTGCCGATCCAGCAGGCTTTTTCCTTTCCAGTGGAATTTTCCTTTTTTTGAGGGAGTAACAGACACAGCCAGATGATGAAAAGGATAATAACCAAGAGTAATTAGGTACTTACTAACTAATATGCCAGACACTGTGCTGAACTTTAAGCCTCACAACGAATTTATGAGGTATCTACCTCCTTGAATTATTATCCCTGTTTTACAGAAAAAGAAATGGAAACTTCAGAGAGGCCCAGCACCCATGCAAGGCTTCAGAGCCAGAATGCTCACCTACACTGTTCACACTGTCCCCTCCCTGGAAACACGGCTCTCCGATCCACATAGCAGCATCTACCCAAAGATTCTTTGATCTATGTATAAAGTTATGAATAACTTAAGCCAACGTTATTCATTTTGCAAAAACCCGGAAAGGACATTAAAGTCCGATGACAGGAAATCGTCCAACAAATTAGGATATAATCCTGTGACAGAATATTAAACAACCATTACAAATGAGATTTATAAACAATTTTCTCGATGTGGAAAAAAATGCTTGTAAATATTTTAAAAGCAGAATGCAAATAAGCATATTCAGTATGATGTCCATTAAGTCAAAATACACGCTAACATTGACAGAATACCTGTGAGACATCGTGAAAGAAAGGCAAGGAGGAAATATCTCTGGGAATGGTATGACAGATGCTCTCTTAATTGAATTTTTGAAGATCATTTTGCTGTATTTCCTCAGTATTCTACAATGAGTTCGTATTATTTTTATAACAAGAGAAAATACATGTCTTTAAACCTGCTTAGGAGTGAGGTCCAGAGATTCAGTGTCCAGACTCTGCCGACGACTAGACCCGAACTCCAGCTCTGTGCAGCTTTCATTCTGCGCTCGCTGCTCTGCCCCCCACCTCCCAGTGTGAATCACAAACTGGCAAACTGCAGTGGGTTCTTCAGCATGATCCAATCACAAAGGATTCTTATAAAAGCACTAGATTTAAAATGAACTGGAAGGAATGGAAGGGATTTAGACTTGAAAGCAAAGAGGAGCTGTTATAGTTTCTTCTGGGGAGGAGGCAAGGAAGGAAGTTTCTATTTTTTTTTTTTTTTTAAGTGTT
>VBSM01003190.1:7855256-7893894 GCA_008086735.1 Cheirogaleus medius | reverse complement strand
TATATATATATATATATATAATATATGTGTGTGTGTTTATGTGTATGTGTGTATATATATGTATGTATGTGTGTGTGTATATATATACACACATATCCCAATTAACCTATGGAATTTGAGTTAATACCACATTGAAAGAAGTGGCACTATGAAGTCAAGATTAGGAGACTGAGAGATGCGCAACGTTTGGGGGATGGTCATGCCTGAGGCTCTGCCTCGAGGGGGGAGGGGGGCCATGGGCAATGTACGTAACCATAATATTTGTACCCCCATAATATGCTGAAATAAAAAAAAAATAAAAATAAAAAGATTAGGAGACTGAGCCCGCTCTGCCTCAATCTGTCAAACTTCAGCTTCCAAACAGCTGGAGAAGCAGAAGGAGGGAAGCATTCCTGTAAACAAGGCTAATCCTTTTAGAGTTAAGTAGGCAGTGACATTTGTTATTTATTTAAAATGTCAAACTTGGAAAAGACCAACTCGCACACTATGAAAGCCTGCCCTTCCCTCACTTTCTCGCACTGGACTCTTCTGTCCTCCCGGACAAGCTCTCGGCTTTCCAACCTTCCCTTGGGTGGTGGGACTACAGGACGCCAGCAGCCTGGGCGGAGAACAGGCCACTTTCTGGTTTCTCTGCCTGCTTCAGACCTGGGCTCATTTCAAAGGAAAATGAAGCAGTTGTCAGAGTCTTTGGGGAGTGAATCTCACAACTGCAGCCAAAGGAAAGGCCAGCAACAAGACAGGAAGCCTCGGGAGCTAGGCATTAAGATGGCAAAGAGGGCCACAGAGAGTAGGAGGGGAGAACGGCTCTTGCACAGTGCAGGGTCCTAATCCATGACAGGTATCAGATGACTAGATAATTGACACTGGCAGTGACCACTTCCTCAGTAAAGCAGCTTAAGAAATAACAAACCATACCTTCTTCCTCTCTGCTATCTGCATTCCCATTTTTCCCTTCCCTTCTCTAGTAGGTAAGAGTTTGACCAACTAGAGAGCTCGGTGTCACTGACGTATATTCCTGACATTCTAGGAGCAAACCCAGGAAAGTTCCCTGTTTGCAGCAGGATCCATCATGAGAGGCTTACAGGACAGGCAAAAATATCAGATTGGTGTTTGAGTTTAATATTTAGGGATGAATTTAGCCAAGAACACACAAGACCTCTAGGCAGAGAACTAAAATTCTAATAAAGAACATTGGCCATCTGAATTAATGGAAAGACATTCAAAGCTCCTGGAGGAGATGGCTTACTATGGTAAAACTGTCAATTTTCCCCCATATTAATCTGTATAAGTCAAAGAAATCCCAAATTAAAATTTTATTTTTCGAGGAACTTATTAAACTTATTACAGAATTTATAAAGAGGGATAAAGGCCCACAAATAGCTAAGTCAACCCTTAAAAAGGAAAGCAAAGAGAGGAGACTTAAACAACCAGATATTAAGACTTGCCTCAAAGTCACGGACCAAGGAAACAGAATGAAGGGTTCAGAGACAGAACTCAGATATGCAAACCCAACATACAAGAAAGCTACCACCACAAATCAACATGGGAAAGAATGGACAGTTTATAACAGATGCTGGTGGGAAAACCAACCTTCACATGAATAAAAAAAAAACCAGATCTTCATAAAACATCACGTGCAATGGCAGATATCAGCTGGATTAGGAACTTTAACCATGACACATTCATAAAGCCAATAAAAGAACATTTAGGTTCATCGCTTTGTGACATGGGTCAGAAAGTACTTCTTCAAAATACAAAATACAAAGTGCTTCTACAAAATACTTGAAAATCGTAAACCAGAAAGCCAAAAAAAGAAAGAATTTCAATATGTAAAAAGTAAGGCTTTATAGTCGAGGAAGAACTCACAGGTTAATAGACAGATGACAAGATTGGAACATATATTTAAAATATCTAAAACTTACAAGGGATTAATACCTAGACTATAGAAGGAACTTTACAAATCAACAAGAAAATGATAATCATTGACATTTTTTTTTTTTAAATGGGCCAAGGACATGAACTGGGCAATTAGCAGAAGTGGAAACCCAGTAAACTCATAGGCATTTGAATAGATGCTCAAACTCATTAATTATCAGAGAAATACAAATTAAAACAACAATGAGCTATCATTTTGTACCTATCAGATTGGCAAAAAGTTATTAACAGAAAGCGGAACAATGGCGAGAGTTGGCAAGAACGGCAACATCTGCATGTAGAGCTGGTATGCATACCCTCTGACCAGAAATTCTCCCAAAGAAAGTTGCACACGGGAGGACATGCACATGGATGGCCGCTGTGGTGTTGCCAGTGATGAGGAGGAGTTGGGGGTATGAGGGGATGGAGCACATCTCCACAACAACAGATACACAGTGTTGTACACCCTGAAGTATGCCCAGAGCGACATGCATGGCTCCTAACACAGTGCGGAGGGAACAAAGATACATCCCATTTATATACCTGAAGAGCACAGGGAGATAAAAGAGAACACATTTTCCAAGGGTAGATTTTAAAAGTGTACATTAGAAGGATGGCCTAAAGGGGAGGAAAGGCATAAGAGCAGGGAAAAGAATTAAATGGAGGAATAAATGAAATGAAACAAACTGAAAGGATAAACAAAGGAATCAAGGGACCTGTGAAGATACTGTGCCCTGAACCGGGGAGTGTGATGAATTCGATCCTCTGAATCTGAGAGGCAAACTGAGAATAGAGAAGAAAAGAGGAGAGGAAAAGGCTCTGCAAAGAAATGTGTATGTATTTATCTGCTGCCATCCTCTCCCTGGCAACTGGGTCACTTGGAAAATACCAGCAGCTGATAGACATTATTTATGGCCTCGTCTTATACCCGACAGGCACTGTATGCCCAGAGAGAAACTTCAAGATGAAAGCAACACATTCACAAGTGTCCCCAAAGGAATTTCCTTTTGCTATCTTCTCCTTTAAAACATCCTGGCTCTGTGATAAAATGTTTGCATTTGAATTCCCACCAAAACATTTTCTAAAAAGGAAAATGCTAGACATCTGGAATTTGGACATTTGGAAATTTGGTGAAAGGAGCAATGTGCCACTCTTAAATTCATATCGGACTGACTTTCGATTGCGGCATAAACAGAAAGAGGGCTGCAGAACAATCCAGACCCTGGGCAACAGTGCCGCCTGTGGCAGATGAGCTCGATGGGTGTGAGTACGGGGTGAAATCACAAATTACTGCCATCAGCAGATACTAGGAGTACAACCTCAAGCGGGAAGGGGAGCTAAGGACTTGCAAGATGTGGAAAAGGGGTCTGAATGTCAGACAAGGTGAGGAAGCACCAAGGCAGACCACTCCTCTGCTTTTGCCAGCTTGGAAATCGATGAATAATAATACCTCAGAAAAATAGCTCCTAGCTAAACTATTCCTGGAAAAGTGGCCAATATTGTTTAACCTATCTTTTTCCCTCCTGCTTGCTAGATGAAAGGGTAAGCATTTGAAGAATTGTTAGACACCCATGGCAAGCAGCTCTCCTCACTCTGTGGGATACAAAAAGCAAAGCATTTCTGTTTTCTAAAATGGAACTCTTTGTAGTGCTCTTCTCTTAAGGGAGGTAGAATATTCTTGCATTTAACAGTGGAGCTTTGCGTGTAAGACAGAACTTAGACTAAATTGTGTCTCCTTGATTTCCTTAGCTACAAAGTAGGTCAAAAGTACCTATCTCATAGTATGTTGCAAGCATTAAATGAGCTAATGTATGTAAAACATCCCTAGTGTCTGACATGTAGTAAGTGGTCACTTAATGCTACCTTTTAATAGCTATTATTGGAAAATATACGCTCATAGTAGACACTGCAAACCACACAGAAATATTTAAAGTAGAAGGTCATCAATGTCTCCCAATAATCAACCCTCCATCCCAATTAAGATTTTGATGATAATAAATTAATCTCCAGACTTTTTCTATCAAATATCTAGAGGAATCAAATAATTTATATTTATACTCAGATATTTATATAAATAATTTATATAATATACATTGTTCTATAGCCTAATTTTTTAAAAATTCAATGAACAATATACTGTGGGTGCCATTTCTGCAAATATATCCAGATATCTCTTGTTCTTTTTGAAGGTGATGTGCTGTCCCATAGTTTACTTAACCAGCTCCCCACTGGATATTTAGATTGTCTCTAATTCTTTGTTGTTATCACCCATGCTCCAAAGGATTTCTCTGTTGCACAAACATCTTCGTACTCTATTTCTTTAGGACAACTGCTGGGTCAAAGGACAGTCACACTTTTTTAAGGCTTCCAAAACATATTCCCAAAATGCCTGGCAGACGTGGCAGAACCAGGTGGCATGTCCAAAAAGAGAATCATGGCTGTCCTTCAAATCTACTGGCACTTATCTCAAGCAGAGAGAAGCAGGTTCCAAAGGTCACAAGTTACAGGTGAACTTATGGCTGGTGTTATCCATTCACAGGCATCTCCTCCCCCCACAGCTCAGGGGCCCTTTACTATGGAAGCAGAGTGTCACAGGTTAGGGTCTGCTGTGGGCATCCGTTAGTGTAGCCTGCTTGGCACCCATCCCCTCTGGTCCTGGTGGCTTCCCTGATTTCCCTCTGGGAAACTACCCTGCTCCCATTTTGTGTAGTCCTTTTTTTGTTTCCATGAGAAACTCCATGCAAATGGATTGTTGAGGAATCTCGAACGTGTCTATCAAGGTGTGCAGTTTTCCCCTGAGTGGGCCCAAGTTCGACCAACTTGATGCTATCTTTCCTGGGAGTCTGAATCTTCAGAAGGGTGAGGCAAGGACTATAATCAGCAGAGCTTGATTACAGTTGGTAAATACCATCCAGAAGACCCTTCTCATTGGTTCCTGGGCCTCCAGAGCAGGTTTGTTTTCAAGCCTGGTTCTTTGGCTCTTCTACCTTTCTGTGAGTTACCTTACAGCCTCCCACTTCCCTTCATTACCGTTACTGCTGCAATTTTTGCCTCAGCCAGAGTTGACTTCAGACGTTCTAAAATAATCCTAACTGACCGGGGGGTGGGGGGTAGGGAATGACTTTGTTTCCTGGAATAGTAAAAAAACTTCCCCTTGTTCAATTTTTGAGGGGAAAAAACCAGTTCTTCCTCTCATAAAAGCCTCTCAACCTATCAATAACAGCCATTTCAAATGGCTTGATATTTTATATATAACACCTAGTAAAATTTGTATTTTAAAGGGAAGGAAAGGAGGAAAAAAATCTCTGTTCTATAATAACTTTCACCAAAAAATAGCTTACCCTTTTGTCCACATGAAAAGGCACTGTTCAACTGACTTTCCTAATGCTGCCGGAATTCACAGTAGGGCTAACTTTTGAATCCTTTTTTTCCAGGTGGCTTTTACAAAGCAAATCTGCGGCAAGGGTGCAGGATTTCCTTTGAACTCTTACAGCAACCTCGAAAGAATTTGTCTTTCCTCCTGTGCATCAAGGAGGGAATCAGCCCAAACACTCGACTAGTAGCAGTTTCATTTTAGTCCTTTTGCCTTCGCAAGGTTACTGGTGCCCTTGGAAATCACGATTAACCAGAGTGCTCAGAGCCAGCAGCAGGGGAAAAATACCGCATAGCCCAAAGAGGCTTCCCGGGGGCTTCTATCCAAGCAGAACGCTATTCTAGAATTCCCCATCGCCACTCTTTCCTCTTATACAGGCTAGAAAGAAAACAGTCACTAAGAAATCACCTAAGACAGTTAGTGCCTCTCCAGTCCTTTGAGTGACACTGCCTAGGAAGCAAGGGCAACGCTGGCTTTCCCACAGGATGAAGCCCTTGGGAAGTTGGGCATCACTGTATTTAAGTGACTTCTGCATGGTGATCGGAGCTATAGTCTTAAGAAGTCCTAGGATTAAGTGAGATAATATACACAGGGATGCTGTGTGGCATGTGAAGGGTTATTTAAATGCTGGGTTTCATTACGGCCCTGCCAGCCAGGCGCCCTTAACGTCCCTCTGGAGTCACTGGTAGAAAGTTGGGGTAGAAGCATCTCACACGGCGCTCAGAAAATGTTGCCAACCCAACATGCCCACAGCACCTCCTGGTGGTGCATCCCGGGAGCAGCAACTTCTCAAAGCCCACGCCCAACCCCAGCTGTAGAAAAATCACCCAAGCATACTTACTCCCTTCGCTCTGACTGTCTTTGTTCGAGTTGTAGACCTGGAAAATAGAAATAAAAATTTATTCGTGTGCACTTTATACCATGCTACACGTTCACTGTAGAAAACCAGTACCTCTCCCCTTTTCCCTAGTTTGTGCTAGAAGATGGAAGGCAATTTCTGGCCCCCAAATATGTACCCCTCCAATAATTATCTACTTCTCAGTATTGACTTCAGCTGTTCTTAAGTATGTGTACACCAAAATCCTCTGTGAAACTTTACTGCGTAAAAATCATATTTCATCTTTTTAAAAAAAGCAAATAAACTTATACGTGTACATAAACAAAAAGGAGACAATTTTAAAAATTTGTTACAAATCATTAAGCATTAACTGTGTACCAGGCAATGTACTAAGCAATTTACATGAATTATCTCAAATAATTTACACAATTCAGTAGGGCAGGAGCTGTTATTATCCTTTTTGAGGGGACAGAGTCTTGCTTTGTCATCTCAGCTAGAGTGCAGTGGCATCATCATAGCTCACTGCAACCTCAAACTCCTGGGCTCAAGCCATCCTCCTGCCTCAGTCTCCTGAGAAGTTGGGACTATAGGCATGCACCACCACACCTAAATAGCTTTTCTGTGTTTTTGTTTGTTTGTTTGTTTGTTTTCTGTTTGTTTGTTTGTATTATAGAGAGATTAGGTCTTGCTCTTGCTCGGGCTGGTCTTGAACTCCTGACCTAAAGCCATCCTCCTGCTTCTGCCTCCCAATATATCACTGTTTTACACATAGAGAATCTGAGGCTTAAAGTGGTTAACTAAAGTCTCACAGGTAGTTAGTGGCAAAGTCAGAACAAACTGTAAACTGTTAACATTGGGGAATGGGAGTATGTACTTTTTACTTTTTTAATGTTATAGGGAGATATATTACATTTACCAATAAAAGCCCATTAAATGATTTATATAAATCATAAAAACATAAAGTGTCCCACATAGAAAAGGAAAATGCCCCAGTATAAAATAGACAATAGGCATACTAAAAGAGTCAACAAGCTTTTTTAATAAAGGGCCAGACAGTAAATGGTTTAGGCTTTGTGGGCCAAGAAACAAAAATCAATGACATCATATAAGTACTTATATAATAAGTGAGAAAACAAATTTCCACAAAATTTTTGACAAAATTCAAAATATAATAATTGTGTATAATTTTTTTTAAATACAAGTCTACCAATCAGAAGAATGGATTTTTTTTCAGAAGGATGACATTTTGCTTAAATGGAGTTCAAAGTTAGTATTCCCTATAATCAAATCAATTGCAAATGTTCATCTGTAAATGCAATGCTTGACTCAAAGACTATAAAACAGCCGACGGCAGGCTGGATTTGGTCTGTGAACCACGGTTTGCCCACCTCTGATATGCTGTCACTACTAAAAATAAGATGAAACCTCTGCCTAAGAAAAGAAGAAAAAAAAAAACCATCCTGCCCAAACCCTTCTTTGGTGGTTAAGGTTCTATAGGTATAGAAAGGCATGAAGCTGATCATCATAGCTTAAAATACATATGTATCTCCCAAGTGATTCTACTGTGTTTCCCTGAAAATAAGACTTATCCATAAAATAAGCCCTAGCAGGATTTCTAAGCATTTGCACAATATAAGCCCTACCCCAAAAATAAGACCTAGTGATGGGCGTGGCTACGCAGCATATCTGCACAACCCATGCATTTTGTTACGGAGTGGTAAAGAAGACGAGCAGCCCTTCTCACCTGCCCCATGAGAGCTCTATTGCTCGACATGAGAGATTGGGGCCAACGGTTCTAAAGGAAATAGAGTCGCAAGAAATTCAGGATGGAATTCGGGGTTTGGAGAGTTATGATGATGTTCCAGAAGAAGACAACTTAACTATATTTGAGTACATGTAGATTGTTGTACCATACTTAAAAAAAATAACACGTCCCCTGAAAATAAGCCCTAGGGTGTCTTCTTGAGGAAAAATAAACATAAGATCCTTCAATATTTCGGGGAAACACAGTAATGACTACTCTCAATTGAGAACCACTTATTTAACCCCTAAAGGAACTAAGTCAAGCATCTCTGAAGAGAGAGCCATGAAACTCAAAAAGGGGTTTTTACCTGTGAAGAAATATGACTGAGAATAGTTGGTCGAGAGCTGGGCAATGGGTCCTGCTTGGCCCTTTGTGTCCCTGGGTAAGTCTCTCATCACCCTCTCTGGGTCTCTACTGCCTCAACTGTAAACTGAAGGAATCACCCAAGAAGGTCTTTGAATCATCAAACTCTACATATAACAAATCACCCCATTTTATTATTAATTTTCTAGAGCAGACTAAAGCTGCACAGCCACTTATTAAAGGTCAGAAAGATGAGGACAAAGGGAACAGGTTTCTGCACTTAATAAGGATTGTCTGATGAATGAAAAGACGTCAGTGCATACACTTAAAAGTTCTAGTGGTTAGGAGTCAAGAGATTTTTATTCTGGCCGGGGTTTCACCATTGGTAACTTCATCTTGCTGAACTTTAGCTTCTTCGTCTACAAAATGAGGGTGGTGATAGCTATTCTGCCTACCTCTTCCAGGGCTGCTGTGAGCATCAAATGAGATTGTGAAAAAGAAATATACTGAAACAGCACAACAGAAAAGCAAGTGTTTCGGGTTACACTACCAGGAAAAGAAATGCTTAATATTCACGGAATTTAGGGGAAAGACAAAAATCACCACACAGTCTAGGCGGAGGTTACTGCAGAGGTTGTGCTAATTTCTACCTGTGACAGAGAGAACACAGCTGCCTGTTCTCCCTCACCAACATCTCCATCATCTACATAAATGAAGAACTTGGACGAGATCATGGTTTTCAAATTGAGCTCCATGGCATCTGTGCAAACAAGGACTGCCCAAGGAGTTGGGAGAGAAGCTAAGACCCCAGGTGACCAAATGCCCCCTCCCTTTGCTTTCATTGGTTTTACTTATGTGGCTATTGAACAAGGGGATACTGGCTTTGAAAAGTCTGAAGACTTCTTGAATGGGTAATTTCCAAAGTTGTGTGCAACTTCATTCATTTGTTTATTCATTCACACATCTGACACATATTTATTGAGTGCCTACAATCCTACAATAACCAGGCAGTGTTCTAGGTGCTGAGAATACAGATGAACTAGTCAACTACGGTCTCTGCTCTCGCAGAACTTTCCCATCAGTGAAGAAAACAGACATAAGCAGATGCACAAAGGCGATTACTTCAAATATTGATAAGTCCAATGGAGAAAGTTAAAAAAAAGGGGGGAGGGGAGTATTGGGGACCTGAGGTGGGGAAAAGCATCTCTGAAGAGGTGATGTTTGCAGGAGACCTGAAGGATGAGAAAGGAACTTCTTGGTAAGACCTGGGCGCTGGTGCCAACAAAAAATGCAGGTCCTTGAGACGGGAAAAGCATGGCTTTTCCGAGGGAAGAGGCCAGCATGGTTGGTGATCGGTGCAGCTTGGAGAAGAGCAGAAGATGAAGACTGGGGGTGGGGAGGGCAGCAAATGACCCTGCAGGGCCCTGTGGCCTAAGAGTGACATGAGCAGCCCTGTGATGGCTGGGACCAGCGATCCACGGTGATTGGCATTCACAAACCCTGGGAAGCTGGATAAGGGAAGTACAAATGAAAAGATCGTATTTTGGCAAGTATTTTTTTCAGCCACCCTTGATCACTGCATTTCTCCCATTAAATTCAAACATTCTATCCACGAGAAACTTGCTTCTGTTTATAAATGGCAAAATCCAGAAGGAATAGTAAAATGTAGGGCTTCTGGCCCTCCTTAATTAGGAGGTGAGTTTATACCCAATTACTTTCCTTCAAGGTTTCCTGGGTCTCAGGAGACCTCTTCCTGGGCCACCCAAGCATTCCCTGAACTGGAGAAGCATGACCAACGAGCCAAGGCACCAGAAACATGTGGCTGCCTGATCCTCTGAGGCCAGGCCATTAATCTCTGTCTGCTTTTGGTAAATGAGCCAAAGAGAATGAGCTTTGAAATTAGCTAACAAGCCGTGCTCACCAGGACTGCATGACTAAAAGGCTCTACGAGGAAGGCCCAGGGTAGGGGAGGAGCTCGGCATCGCAGAGGCCAGGTGGCGGCACGGTGACAGCACTAAGCAGGATGGCTTTGTTTACCTAGCACTTACCAAGAGCCACACATGACAACCTCTAATCGTTGTAATCACCACATGGATTAGGTCTAGCGTTCTTCAAGTTTGACAGATATGGAACCCAGAGAGGTTACCTAGTTTATCTAAGGACACAGAGCTGGAAGTGGTGTACTGTGTTCTATCTTGCCTCTACAGCGATGTTCCAATCCTCTTTTACCTTTCCAGGCGGTGGCAAATGCACGCAACTACCAAGCCACTCCAGTGGCAGATTTTATGGTTCATAAACACTTTCTATAATGGCAGAAGCAAAGGGCATCCAATTCACCCTTTAGAAATGGCCAATCCTTCTTCTATAGATCTCACAGATGCCCAGATAGCATCAGACTGATGTTCAGAGGCAAGAGCAATGTCCTGAAATAACAGGTCTCTTTAACCATGGCTTTGTCTTATGATTAGCAGAGTATCTCAAATTTGTAAGCTTCCAGGTGAGCCTCTCAAAAGCATCTACCTTAACAGGATAGAACTCAACTCTCCAGAGTTAACGTGAGGGGACAAGGGTCACTAAGCAATGCTCCTGGGAAGATTGAAACACTTAATGCACCTTCTCAACAACTCGGAAGCCAAAGGCTATCTGTCTTGCTTAGCCAGAGTATTCTAAAACCTACCATATTAAAGTGCCTTAGCCCTCTGGCTTTATATACTTTGTTTCTGCTAAATACTGTACATAAAGATTTGTTAAATGTTCATGCCAATTAATATCTGTTCTCAAATATATGCTTCCAGAGAAGAGAAATTATGTGTGTTTACTTTATCTTATCAGGGTCCACCCGAGAGTCGTCAAGGAATAATCACGAGAGATAAAATAATTTAATAGCATTGATGACGACAAAAGCCCTACTATGTGCCAGACACCACGCCAAGCATTCTGTATGCATTATCTTGTTCAGCCCTCACACCAGCCCAATGATTCCCAGCACAGAGATGAGAAAACTGAGGCATTAGAGAAGTTAGGTCACCTGCCTAACATTAGACAGCTGGAAATGGGCAGAGTCCAGACAGGAACTCCTACAGTCTAACTCCAGAGCCCAAGCACTTAACCACTAACCACATGATAAGTAAGATACTGCGATGACGACAATGATGATGACGATAAAGGTGATGAGATGCCATGGGCAGCCAGGGCAGTGAGTCACTGGAAGAAAGAACTTGCCCTGAGTGAGAGGGAACATGAAATTGGAAATGGTCTTCTGATTCCAGCCTGGAGCATTCACCACTAACCCAAGCAACCAGCTGGCATCTAACGAACCACAGGGTTTGATCCTAAAGATACACAGCAGGGCAGGGCAGTGGGTCTCTGATACAAATCACAGGGCATCGCAATTCTAAGGGTCCTTATCCAGAAGCTACCATGAGAATGCAATTTAATGAATCAAAGGAGGGCAAAGAAAGCCTTTATATGCTTCCTCTGCACCAAGATGTGATTTTGCAATAAATTCTGTTCACTGCTGAGCCAATTCAATTTACATGTCCCTAGAGAATGAAGAGAGGATACACAGAGTCATCTGGATTCCCAGAATTTTTCTCGGGTAACCTTTATTACCATTATCCAAGCCATACTGAGAAAGCACAAAGAGACTTTTTTTTTAAAAAAAAACATAGAAATTAAAGACATAAGTAAAGCAATAATTAGATGAAACAATCTAACCTTTCCCTTTGACACATGGCTACATTAGCACTTGGCCATACCACACTTGGGATCAAAATATGCACAAAATGAAGGTGTTAAGAGAAGGAGGTTCCCAGGCAAATTTATTTAAAACTGATGCTCCTATCTAAACTGCACCATCTTTACCTGAGCTCACACCCAAACTCCAGGAGTTCCTGAAGTTTCTTCCAGGTAGTCTGGGATATCTCAATCCCTCCCACCTGGTTCTTCCTCTGATATACCAGTGTAGAGACACATGAATAGAGCCAACATCTTAAAACACTGCACAAGCTGGTTCTACACCATTAGACATCATCTTGTTCCTTCTCTCTGTGTGACAACAGGAAGCCATCATCACTAGTGCTTGCTCTTTTGAACTGTTTCCATCAGTGGTGACAGATCTGCAGTAATCTGCTGCTCAGGTTCAAAGTCCAGTTTTACTATTTATTGGTTCTATATATACATCACTTATCATCCCTAGACCTCAGTCGTGCCATCTGTAAAAGGGGGACACTAGCATCCCCTACCCTCTTAGGGTTGTTGTGAGAATTAAATGGAATAACAGATGTAAAATATTTAACACAGAACATAGAATGTAAATTCTATGGCCTATAAAGCACACTAAAAAGATTAACTTTTATCATCATCACTGTCATCCTTTTCTTCAAACTTTTTGTTAAAAAAAACAAAACAAAACAAAACAAAATACCTCTCCTGGTGACGGAAGGTTATCCCTTATGGGATACATGGCTAAGGATGGGAATGTAGTTTGAAGGACCCCGTGGCATCGATCTCATTAGCACTGAAATATAACCAAATGAAACTAATTAAGTGTCTAAGGGAAAGGAAAGAAGACAATCCAAGGTCAACTTTTAGAGCAATGGTCCTCAACTTTTTTAAAAAAACAGCAATCAAAAATAAAAATAACCACCCACCACCAATTACTTTTCACTACCAATTATGTGTCAGGTACCATACTAAGCGTTGACATGAATTATTTTATTTCATCCTCAAGTCTATGGGGTACTACCACTGCCTCTATGTCATGTCGCCATATAGATTAATTAGCTTTTTAACAGTTACACAACTAGCAAGTTACAGAGCCAGGATCTGAACTAGGCAGAGCCCGTTAGACTAGAGCCTGGACCCAACCACAGCTTCTTACAACTTCCCCACCCAGTCCTGCCTTCCAGCAGAAAAACAGCCTGGTAATTAACAAAGAACTCAAAAGGAGCTAAGCAGTAATTAAAATGGTAACAATGCAATCATTATGTAAGAACAAAATTTCCACCCAATTGAAACATAACAGTAATTCTACAAACTTCCAATTAATACAAGTGCAGCAGTAACTGAAAACCACAAGCAGCTTGAGACACTTCAGGATGCCCGAAAAACATCCTTCCTAAAAACTCCGAGCACATACAGAGAGAACTGGCCATCAGTGTTGCCAAGGACCGTGCGGCAGACAGGTTTCTCAGCAGAGCACCACATACGAATATTCGGCAAACTCTTAACAACAGGCTAAACTTGGGGACTTTTAAATCAAACCCCTGAGAAATTACTAGTAAGACGCCCTTGGTCTGTGGAATGCCACCCAGAAAACCCAATAATCGACGTGATTTCTTTTGGATCAGGAGGAACTCTCTTTTCACGGGTATGCCACAGGCCATACTTGGAAAAGCTTTTGGGAAGGAACTGTTTGAATCAGAAGCATGTCGGGATGAAACCAGTTTGAAGAGCTTGGGGTAAAGAAGGACGTGTCTCACCTCCAGGAGTCAGAGCTTGGGAGCTTGGCTCCTCCTCCTGCCATCAGGAAAGTGCCTCTCACCATCCCGGTCTGAGTGATGAGACGTGCTCAAGGGAATAGAAGTAAGATGGCTGTGGTCACTTTTCTATTTCTGAGCTAGCAAGACTCACCTTGGCTTTCTCTTTCCTTTGTTACAAGTATTGCACCTGCTGTCTGCCTTAGGGAGGCTCTCTCAAAAGTGAAGCCAATAAATACATATATGACAGCACTTCCCAATGACCCATTCCTGAACAGATGTCAAGACCCTGCTCTTGCCCTGAAGAATTATATATAACGAGGGTTCAGTAACTGGAACACTCAAAAAAGTCTGGACCAGATGAATAGTGTTTGAGTAGAAAGAATAAGAGCAAAACAAAAACAACAACAAAAAAATTTTTTTTTAAATCCCCATGTTGGAGTTGATGAGGACACTGCACTGGACAGACAAAAGGTAAGCCAGACCTGTCGTGTCCAGGTGACCGTGTCTCATTCTTCCTCAACATCTGGCAAATTCTCTATGAATCTTTACCTTACAGGGGAATGGAAATATACAATTCAGATCTTACTATCCGAAAATAGAAAACAGATTTGTCTTATTTGGCTTAACTCAGGCTTCCAAAATCCCTCTCATAGCCATTTATTTGCTATGCTCCAGCCCTGCGCGTTAGTTCTAACAGCCACCGGGTGACAATAAATGGTACTAATAGTTTCAGAGCCCACAGTGCCACTGGGGAGTTCTGAAAGAAGGGCTAAGGGTTCCTGTACTTGATGGTACTCAGTCCCCTCCCCTGTGCAGCCAGAAGCACCTTGGGATGCAGCCAGTCTCTTGGAAAATGGCCCAGCAAAAAGTGACCAAGCCTCTGAGCTCCTAAAGCCATTTGGATAAAGAGTCTTTGGACAGACCCAGAAGCCTTCCTGCCGGTGAATAAAAATTGCTGCTTGCTGTTCAACATGATTATGACAATGATGATGAGTAGAAAAACAAACTTTCCTTTCCATCAGTTCAAGCACTGCCTGCTGCTTTGTACTTTATGAATACAAAGAGCTTGTCTCTTTGTATTATTCCTCAGTAAAGCTGGGGAAAACAAAGTCCTCTGGACACCTGTGACTACTACTGCTCAGCATCCATGTCCCTCTGTTGCTAGGGACACCACCCTCATCTTCCTTGGGGAGCCCCCCTCCCCCAGTCCACGTGGTTTGGGCGGGGCTGATGCTAATTCCATGTTCAGGTTTGGCCAAGGGATCTAGACTAGGCCCCTACGGCGCCCGTGATTCGCCCAAGGTCAATGAAACCAACACTTACTTTTAATACTTTTTATCACAACTGTTAGAAATGAGGCCTTGTGTCACTAGGAGAACAGGACACACGCCTGGAGATTCTGAGGCCAACTCTGCCACCACATAGGCAGAGCCTCGAGTGGAAAAGGTCAAACAAAGGGCAGCAGAGCCAGGCCATGAAGGGAGACTGGATCTCGATGGGATCGTTTGAGCCCTTTTATCTAAACAGATCTGAAGCCCACCCCTGCTCTTCCCATAGTGAACCAATAACATCCTTTTTATTTTTATTTTTTAGCTGTGCTTCTGTTGCTTACAGCCAAAAGGTGTAACAAATACAAAAAAAAAAAAAAGTGCATGAAAGAGAAGTCTACTTGAGCTTTGTAGAGGATTCTAGAATGAAGGGGAAAATGTGCAACCAAGTAGAATGGGGAAGAAACTATACTGATGCCATCTTTGAGTTTCCCCTTCCTTCTACCTCACAAATCCAATCGGTACCAAGTTTTATCAATTCTGTCACATATCTGAATCTCTTTCCTCACCACCATTTCTTTCTCCATAGCCCTGGCTCAGATTTTTTGCCTTCTCACTTGGACCTCAACACTGGCTTTCTCTGGGCTCTTGCTGGCTCCACTCTCTCACTCTGCTCTCATTTGCTGTGCACATCACTCCGGCGAGATGTGCTTCACTAAACCACAACTTTGGTTGGAAGAGAAGCCTTTGAGATACCCCAATACCTGTCTTCAAATTCTCAAAGGGCAGTCACGTGGAAGAAGGGGAGACTTGCTGCTCTGAGCAGAGATGAAGGTCAGATGGAGTCCCAGGATGACAGATTTCAGCTGAATATTAACAACTGACAGTTGGGAGCTCTTCATGGCCCACTGAGGCAGTGAGGCCGGCCCAGTGTCACCCTCACACGTAGGACCAAGCTCCCTTCCATCTAGAAGGCAGCCCAGGCAACCCTGGGCTGATGAATTTAGCTGCATTTGGAGTTTATGCATTGTTAGCCTGTCCCTTTCACCTGTATAGGCCTTGGACAGACTCCAGAACAGGGGAAAACGGATTTGGATGAGGCAGAGTCGGGTGACAGATGGAGCGTGTTGTGGGTTTTTGGAGACCTGGCATTAAGACCTGGTTCCACCACTTTTGAGCTGTGTGACCTTAGATGATGAATATATCTGAGTCTGTTTTCCCACTGTAAAGTAAAGTCATAATACTTTATGAGAGCAATGAGAGTATTGGGAGAATTAAAAATAGTCATCACAGTGCCTGAAGATGCTCAAAAATGTTATTTCCCTTTTCCCTACTCCACAAAGATTTCCTGACTCACCTGATGGCTACAGACCCCCTTCCCCTCTCCCTCCTTTGACCTCTCACCGCTCTGGCAGTCTGTTCCATAGAATTTAGCACCTCAAAATATAATTTTTCATTCCTCCTCATTTCTAATCTCCAACCAAATCAATCCCTTGATGACAAGGTCAGTCTTCTATGGGGCAAGGTGGCGAGGGTGGGGAGGAGTCTACCTGGCGTCTACCATAGTGCTGGGCACATATTCAGTGTCTAAGTAATCGCTTCTGATTAAAGGACAAGGGGCTTAAGACACAGGATGCACATTCCTCTGTCTCGGCCAGAAGCAGGTCACAATGACCTTGATGAGCAAATCATCCTTACAGCAACACTTTCACAATTTGAATGTTGCTGCCACTTATTGCACGTCTCTGTGAGAAAACTCAAATTAAGCTGGTATGACTTCAAGAGAAAAGGTGAAATAGCTCCTCCTGGAGCACATAGGTGGTAGGTTACACCCAGATATCCAGTGAAAGGGTAAGGCCATTTATTTTAACTTCTCTTTGGACCCAGTGAATTAAGCATGAACAAAATGTTTCTGGGGTTACTGACACTGATTTGGTGCCCCCACCCCCACCCCGACGCTGGCACTTTGATTTGTGTGTTACATAAACACGGTTGCCATAGTTATAATTCAGGAAGCTTTGTTGTTTGACCTCAAGAAAAATTCAACCTCAAATCAGGATAACACTGACTCTCTAGACCACAATAGATCATCAGAGGGTAGGATCTGCCAAATTTCTTCAAGCTTCTAGAAGGAACTACTATATTTTGAGCAATGAGCAAGCAACAAGAGGAGGAAACGCTGCAATGTTATGCAATTTCCTTGCATTTCGTATTCAGAAATCCTGAAAACCTCTATATGGCAACTTCCCCTAGCTTTCAACTGAAGATCATTGGAGTCACAGCCAATATAAACAAAAACGGGATGCAAAGGAGGAAGAAAGAAATCTAAGTAATGTACAAGTCAGAAAAGTATTTCAGGAAATTTTTTAAAGCAGCAGAAAGGGCACAAGCTCACTCGATCTCAAACGCATGACAGTTAAGTAGGTGGTGTGCAAGCTGACATGTATGTAGGATGTGGCCAGGTCACGGTATGAGGAGTCTTATGGCTCTAACGTTTCCTGGCTTCATGCTGATGCAACATTAAAGAGTAGGTGTGAACCCTCTTGTCCTTCAGCACACCGTTTTCATGGGGAGAGGAGGGATCACCCCCATCCCCTAGCAAAAAAAAAAACCCAATATTAAACAGAGAGTGCCTTTATGTGTTCTCTCCACCCCACCCCACCCCCGCTCCATGTGTTTGGAAGTTAAACAGCTCCGTTAGCAGAAGAGGGAACCTTGTTCTTTTGTGTTTTGGAAAACTGCAGTGAGAAATTCCTCAGGACAGTATGCAGGATCCCAAAGTAGGAGCTCGCAAGGCTCTTCTGCTGCCCAAGCAGGGCCCTGCCCAGGAGAAACCACGGCCAGAGGGTGAGTCACGGCACCAGGCCGCTGCTTTCAACTCCCCGACCCTCCTTCCTCCGGAGGGTTCCAGGCAAAGGGCATTTATAGTGTCTTCATTGTAACTCGAGGCTGGCTGAAGTCAGACAAACTCAAAGCGCTTTCATGATCTCATTTACCCCCACAATGCCCCTTTGAGAGGCAGGAGGCAGATGTGATCTAACACAGACACAGGGAAAGGTGACTTCTTCCTCTGCCACGGATAGCTGTAAGTTCAGAGTCCTGCATGCGTGTAATAGACACATGACTCAAAGGTGAGTTTCCTACCTCAAGTCTAGAAATAACCCTGATGCCAACCCATGTAATACAGCAAGAGGTTCTGAGAATATTCACTCTTTTATTCTACTGCTCTGAGCTGGTGGGAAAAGGGATGGATCCCTGCCTCTGTGACCCCACAGGCAATCTCAGTATTTTCCTACAGCCCCCAAGGAGCAGAATGGGGTTTCTAAAATGAAACTGTAGATTGTAGTATTCTTTCTGGTTCTACAGAAGTTCAGAGTTTTTAGACTGAGCTCTTCATCATTTCCACACAGTGTGAAAGAGAGGGGGCTCATCGAGAGTCCTCAGGGTTTTCCCACAACGATCAGGGTAAAGCATAAGGTTGGGACCATCAAGCCCTTGGAAATGGACATTTGTTCTTTGGCTACCCAGTATTCGTTCACTCTTCCTTAGGCGACTGTGCTCTGCTCTCCTTGTGTGGGTCCAGCCTGCTCCAGCCCAGGTAGAACCCACTCCATCTCCGACTCCAGGTGCAGACAGACAGTGTGACATAAGTCAGGCCAGCCAGAATGGCACATTCACTCCCAATCCCCAACACGATAACAAGAATCTCAGACATACTGAAAAGATGACAGAAGTGACAGTGAACACCCAGATACCCACCACTCCATTCGACAGTTCATATGTTGCTCTCATTTGCCTTATCGCATATCTAACCAGCCCTGTCACCCATCGATCCATCTTAGTTTGGGATAAATTTTAAAATGAAGTTGCAGACATCAGCACTTCTCATCTACACATTTCAGCATGCATATCATTTGTTTGTCTTTTCCAAGTAAAATTTACATATGGTGAAATATACAATGTTTCAGAGTGTGCCGATCGAGAATTTTGAGAAGTTCATACACCCATGTAAGCTAAAGCTGCTCCATCAAGGTAGAAACATTTCCATCACCTCAGAGAGTTCTCGCAGGACTCTTTCCATCTTGCACCCAACACACACACGGGCAGCCACTGTTGGGTTTCGTTTTGCACTCACCATTAGTCTGGTATACACTAGGTCATCATTCGAATAGACACACATTGCCTGGACTCATTGATGGCTACCTTCTTTCACTTAGCATAAAGTTTCTGAGATTCATCTGTGTTGTGGCATGAACCAATACTTTTGGTCCTTTTTACTTCTAAGTAGTATATTACTGTTTGAACAGATCACAGTTTTGTTTATGGATTCTCCTGTTCATGGACACCTGATTGTTCCCTATCTATGCCTATCAGAAATAAAGCTGCTCCAAATGCTTTTGGACAAGTCTTTTTGAGGACAAATGTCATCTCTCTTGGGTAAATACCTAGGAGTGGAACTGACAGATTATAGAGTAGAGTTTCTTATTTGTTTTGTTTGTTATTATACAAGAAACTGCCAAGACTTTTTCCAAAGTGGTCGTGCTATTTTATACTGCCACCAATAACATGAGAGTTTGAGTTGTTCCACATATTCACCGACACTTGTCAACTTTTAATTGTGTTGTCAATCTGTTAACTTTGGCTGTTCTGGTGGGCATGTAGTAAGTATCTCATTATGGTTTTAATTTGTATTTCCCTGGTGATGAATGGTGTCAAACAATTTTTCATGTGCTTATTTGGGTATTCTGAATCTTCTTTTGTGAGGCACCTCTTCAAGTCTTTTGTCTATCTTTTAATTAGGTTGTTCTTTTTATTACTGAGTTTTATGAGCCCGCTATACATTCTGGATATGTTCTTTGTCAAATGTGTGACATTTTTTTTCTCATTCTATAGCTTGCCAGTTGACTTCCTTAATGGTGTCTTTGGGTCAAGTAGAGGTTTTTAATTTAAATAAAGTCAATTTTCTCATTTTTTTGTAGGGCTATTGCTTTTTGAGTCCTATTAAGAAATCTTTGCAAATCCCACATTGCAAAGACTTTATCCTATGTTTGCTTCTAGAGGCTTTATAGTTTCAGCTTTTATGTTTATTATCCATCTTGAATTAATTCCCCTAGTTACCCTAGTTTGTAAAACACAATTTACAGGTGCTTCTGAATTATAGCCCACCAACCAGCTCACCAGTTTAAAACACAAATTTAGGAACAAGGATCATTAACCTGCCTCACTCTCTTTCTCCTTCCCCTTCCCAAAAAGGTGCTATATCATGGCATCCATTCATATAACCTTTGGGAGCCCTCACAATATCAACAAAACTGATGTCTGCTTTCTACTCACTCAGCTCACAAGACAGGCAGTAAGTATGCTGAGCATTGTAAAGATCTGTACATACTCTCGAGGCTAATTTTCAGGTATTCAGCTGACTACATGGCCACCTGCAGGCCAGGATCTGAACGGGCAGGGAGGCCTGGGAGCTGACAAATACAGTGGTCTTAAGCAGTCACTGACTTATTTTGTGACCCTGATTCAAGCCTCTTCCTCTCTCTGGATCTTAATTTCCTAATGCATCAAAAGAGGGGCCTAGGCCACGTGTGGTGGCTCATACCTATAATCCTAGTACTTTGGGAGCCTGAGGTGGGAGGATCGCTAAGGTCAGGAGTTCAAGACCAGCCTGGGCAACACAGTGAGACCTTGTTTCTACAAAAAATTTTTAAAAATTATCTGGGTGTGGTGGTGGGCACCTGTAGTCCTAGTCACTCAGGAGGCTGAGGCAGGAGGATTTCTTGAGCTCAAGAGTTTGAGGCTGCAGTAAGCTATGATTGCACAACTGCACTCTAGCCTGATTGAGAAAGCAAAAGCCTGTCTCAAAAAAAAAAAAAAAGGAGAGAGAGAGAGAGAGAGATGCCTGAAACAGACCAGCTTTAAAATTCCAGACTCCTTCAATACCTATAATTTTTAATATTACGCCATCAAAAATGAACTCCTTTAGGTCCTGAAGGGCTCTCCATGCACTTTGAGAGTTTGTTACATTATGATGTAATGTAATTACATTACATCTCAAGTCTTCTCAGCAAACAGCTAAATTGGGATTTGCTGACGAGCGGCTAGAAATGAGGTCCTGAGATGGTTAGAGGAAAGGAAAGGGAGACTGGGCTGGAAGGCTGCTGATCAAAGACCAGCTCAGCTTACTGAACAATGTGGGTTAAAGCCCACCTGGAAAGAAAGAGGTCGTTGCTGCGTTCACATCAAAGCCCAAAGTGCCTAACCCAAGCCTCTCTTGCTGCTCTAGACAAAGACAAAGCTTATTGTCCACAAAGCAACCAAGCTACTGTCACAGCCACAGCCAGCAGCCATGGGCAACTGAGTGGACTGAGCACACTGGGGTCTCTCACCCAGCATGGAGGATGGGAGGGATAAGAACATGTCTCTCTTGTGACCTGAATTTGAGAGCATGGAAGATAAACACACAAATTCGAAGGCTGCTTCTGGGTCCTTTCCTATAGCATTTGATATGGTTTATCACCTATGTCCTTTAAATGTCCCCCTCTGCTGAACCCCACTACCCAGCCCTGTTTGACAGGCTCTTCCGCAGGTTCCTCTGCCTTGTGCTAATCTTTTTTAACTTAAATACATAAATATATACCTATAATCATAAATATAAGCATATATGGATATAAAATACATATAAGTGCATATATACACAACTACACATGCCGCCGATTCTTGTTTTTGCAGTAGTTATGTTTCATAACATCACTACAAACAATGAATTCGCGAATACTAGACTACTGTTCCTAGCGGAAACACAGGGTTAGGTTCCTGCAAGCCTCTGGTTACGACACTCTCAACAACCAATCAATACACAACCTTGTTTTATGTGTGTTTCTCTTTAAAAACATCTTATTTAAAGTACGTTGATTTGTCTACATTGAACCCATAAGCCAACTGCATTATAATTCAGCCTGAACAAAGCTCCCCTAACATTTATTTTCATATGATGTCATAAGGCACATCGCAGTCGCCTTCTGTTTTGGAACACTAGACGGCACTTCAGCACGATACTTGGGGACCACTTTACACAGCAAAATCACCGACTGAAAGCACAAAATGCAAAAAAATGTGGCAGAAGATAGACTGTGAAAAGGACATTTATTTACAGTATGACAGCTGAAACAAGAAAGCAAGCAAGCGAGCGATGGCCTTGTGCAACACCAGCTGGAACACGCATCTCGGGCGGCCAGAGTCTCTCACCACTCTACGCACGTCTGCAAATGAGCATGAAAGGACCACAATTATTGACCTAAGGATTTCAAATAAATTTTAGCAAGTATGCAAATTCGCAAATCCATGAATAATGAGTATCAACTGTGTGTGTGTATATATGTGTGTATGTATACATATATACACATATATAAATATATATGTAAACACAAAAATTTACATATATAAAGTTTTTTTTTAAGAAAACAGCTAATGTTCATTCATTTATTGTTCATCGATGTTGTCATGCTGCGACAGTAGAGTTGAGTAGCTCCAACAGAACTGCTAGGATGTGCGTACGTTCAACCGTACTAGGCTTTGGATGGTTGTGCCAACTAACGCTCCCCACAGCAGTGGAGGATGAAAGTTTCATAGCCTACTCTAAAAATTCTCAAAGCTCCTTCCCTGGACCTCTCTACTTATTCTACTTTATTTCTACAAATAACACTTAAAAATTCCATCCATTCCTATAGCTGCAACAAATGCCTCTATGCAGATGGTACCCCACTTCTAAACCTGCAAGCCCAACGCCTCCCTCCAGTTACCTTAGGAGTAGATCTCCATTTCTAACTACTTCCTGGTCATCTCCACCTGGGGATTTTCCCAAACCTCAAACCCAGCATCTCTTCCTACTACTACCACCAAGAAAAGTTTCTTGAGATAATGGGAGGGGTAACACCTTAGAACTTGTGAACAAGCAGCTAAATTAATACTTATTTTTAGTTGGTTGATAGCAAGGCCGTTGAGCAGGAAAAAAAAAGCACCCAAACCCATTTTCACATAGCAACTGCTACTTTCTTGCTGTGACACCTCTCTGTGCCTCACTGCCCCATCTATAAAACCGACAGCAAACTGCCTAAAGGGTGACAGAGCAGCCCCAGAGCAGCTGGCACTGTGCCTGGTACATAGTAAGTACTCAGCAGTCAACAGCAGTTAATAATCACAATTTTGGTTAATAGCATCATTTTTATCTCGGTGACTCAGACCTAAGATCTACAGGTGACAAGAACTGGATTCTGTTTTCAACATGATCGTATCTGTTCCTTTCTTTTCAGTCCCAACACTCCCATCTGGGAGTTCAGTACCTCTTGCTGGGAATGCCTTCACACTGGGTTAAGTTCTGCCCTCCCCTTGTCCAACACATCCTTCATGTGGCCACACCTCTGAAATCCCTTCTGCTCAACATTCCTTATAGTCACATCATCCCTTACAGCATAATGCCCAAATTTCTACGGGAAGCCTCTGATAAGCTGGCCCCAACATTTCCTATCTTACTTTCCACTTCTCCCTCTCAAACCTCATGACCAAGCTACATGCAACTACTGGCTATTTCCTCCCCTATCCCATGCTTTCTAAGAATCCTCATTCCTGTATTTCTTGCCAAGAAAGCCCTTCTATCCATCTCTGCCTATGCATATCCTTCAACATCCTGCCTACATATGCCTCCTCTATGAAGCTGCTTTCAACTCCCTCAGTCTAAAACCAGCTCTTCTATTAATATTTCAATAGCATTGTGTTCTAAGCACACCTCACCTTGATCACTTCCACACTGAAATAAATGCAAGGTGACAGGTTTATCCTGGTAGACCAGAGTGCCTTGCACATAGCAGGCATCTGATAAACAGTAGATGAATGACTTGATGAACCAAGGACATCTAAAGTACCATCAACGCACATCCTAGAATCAGTTTACACTAACTTTAAAAAGTGCTAAGCCAATCACCCAAAGTGGTTGTGCAATTAAAAATGAACTTAAGACTCAGAGAGCTCTTCAAATCTGGGAAGAGCAAATTGCCATCTGTCTACCAGTATTTTAAGCATTAAATTGCTCACGTCTAGAAGGTTAGGCAATCAGCATCAAGGCCAGGCATAGAACCCAAATTTCCTCACTCCTAGTGCACACACACACACAAAACTGTGTGTCTTACAGCATAGCAACTTATATGATCTCTGTATGGCAGCTGACCTTTACATACTCCATGTGCTTAAAAAATCACTACTGCACTTCTTAAATCATCTCGGAGCATTCCAAATCAGCTGTGAAATAAAGAATTATTCAATACATAGTATTGAGATTACGATAATCATTGGGAGGGAAAAAAGACAGATCTTCACCTTACCATGTTTTGATGACAAAACAAATCTCAGGTCAATATTTATCTCAGAATGGGGATACATTCACACAAAGAGAGATCACATAAAGTAGCTCATAGCCTTAATATATAAAGAGTTCTTACACTCAAGGTAAATACACCAATAGAGAAAACATGGACAATGGATAAACTATTTGCAAAAGAAGGATGAGTATTCAATAAACACAGGGAATAGTCAAATTCGACAGAAAACAAAGACGTTCAAATTATAACAACAATATTTTTGACCTTTTGGAAAAATTAAGGATGTGTTAAAAGTTTGGTAACTAGTATAGATATGGGTTCAGGGAAATGGATTTTCCCATATACAACTCACAGAAGTATAAATCAGAATAGTCTTCATTAAGGACAAGCATCAAAGATACTAATAGATATACAGTCATGTGCCACTTAACAAAGGGGATACATTCTGAGAATTGTGTCTTCAGGCGATTTTGCCATCATTGCACGAACATCACAGAGTGTACTTACATAAACCTAGATGGCAAAGCCAAGTGCACACCTGGGCTATGTGGTACAGCTTACTGCTTTAGGCTACACATCTGTACAGCGTGTAACCATACTGAATATTGTAGGCAACTGAAACACAATGATAAGCGTTTGTGTATTAAAACACACCTAAACATAGGAAAGGTACAATAAAAATATGGTATAAAAGATTTTAAAAAAATGTTACACCTCTCTGTAGGGCACTTACCATGAATGGAGCTTGCAGGACTGGAAGTTGCTCTGAGTGAGTCAGTGATTGAGTGGTGAGTGAATGTGAAGGCTTTGGACATTACTGTACACTACTGTAGATTTTATAAACACTGTACACTTAGGCTACACTAAATTTACTAAAAATACTTTTCTTTCTTCAATAATAAATTAACCTTAGCTTACTGTCACTTTTTTACTTTATAAAACGTTTTCGTTTTTTTTAAACTTTTTGACTATTTTGTAATAACACTTAGCTTAAACACACATTATATAGCCATACAAAAATAGTTTCTTTCTTTGTATCCTTATCCCATAAGCTTTTCCTATTTTTAAAATTTATTTTTTACTTTTTAAACTTTTTTGTTAAGAACTAAGATACAAATACACACACGAGCCTAGGCTTACACAGGGTCAGGATCATCAGTATTACTGTCTTCTACCTCCACATCTTGTCCCACTGAAAGGTCTTCAGGGACAGTAACACGCATGGATCTGTCATCTCCTAGGATAACAATGCCTTCTTCTGGATACCTCCTCCTGAAGGACCTGGTTGAGGTTGTTTCACAATTAACATTTTTTTTAATAAGTAGAAAGAGTATACTTTAAAATAACAATGAAAAGTACAGTATACTATACTATAGTAAATACATAGAGCATTACCATAGTCACTTGCTATCAAGTGTTATATATTGTACATAATTGCACGTGCTGTATGTACTTCTATACCACCGGCAGGACAGTATGCTTGTTTACACCAGCATCACCACAAACACAGGATTAATACATTGCACTACGTTATGAGGCTACAACATGACTAGGAAATAGGAGTTTTTCAACTCCATTATAATGTTATGGGACCACTTTTGTACATGTGGTCTGTCGTCGTCTAAAACGTTACATGGCCCATGACTGTATGTGTTCACCAAACAAATCTACTTCTATGAAGTTATACTACGGAAAGAATCATGGATAGCAGCACACTGAGAGGTTTTAGTGGATGCATAAACCTCCTATTATATGTAAAATGTTACCTATTTATGCATTTCTCTGAGGAGAGTGCTCATAATTGTCTTAATATTATGAAAGGAATTTCTAAGTCACCCAAGAACTTCTAGTTGTGGAATAATACTTAGAAACAAGCATGGCACTTACTGCTAGTTTCTATACAATGTCTATTTTTCCCTTCTTCCTTAATAATGGACCCATGACATGTGGGAGCAAAATTTCGCCCAGCTGAAAACACACATTCCTCTTGGGTAGGAATGTGATGCTATTCTGGCCAATGAGACATAAGCAGAGGTATACTGGGGACTTCTGGGAAACTCTGACACACACACACCACTCCTTTCTCTTCTTCCTGCCTGAACCACGGATGTGAGGGCAGGAGGTGCAGCAGCCACCTTGCACTCATGAGGTGATGAGGAATACAAAAGCCCACATCCCTCATCCTAAGGAGAAGCAGAAAGATAGAATGAACCTGGATCCTTGAGGCTTCACAGAGCTGTTCTGTATTTGTCCCAGATGACCTATCCTACATCTTAATGTCCAAATATCCCCATTTCTTTTAAGCCACTATTTGCTAAATTTTCCACTGTTTACAACAAAACTCATGTCTAAACTGACAGATATGAAAAAGTATAACCAATTAAATGAAAATCCTACTTGTAGTACAATACATGGGAAGTAATCCTTTTTTGTTTTGTTTATATATGAGGAGCCATTAAAAAGTTCATGGAAAATGCGTAATATGAAAAAACTTTGCATGGCTTTCAAAACTTTTTTTGCACCAAATTAAACTCATGCTAATTGGTTATAACATGTCTGCATGGGATCTAGTTTGAGAGACTAAAAAAGGTAAGACATCAGTTTGAAAAAGCCCCTATCAGAGCAACATGTACTCTGCTAAAACTGAATTAAGAACAAGCATCAAATTTAAGGTGAAGCTTGGGCGGAAGAATGGTGAAATAAATCACTGATGCTTTTCAAAATATGTATGGGGACAATGCCCCAGTGAAATCAGCAGCTTACAAACGCATAACTTGACTTAAGAATGTACAGGACAATGTTGAAAACGACGCCTGCAGCGGCAGACCGTCCACATCAATTTGTGAGAAAAAAACTAATCTTGTTTGTACCCTAATTGGAAAGGACCAACGATATTAACAGCACAATCTCAACTGGCTCAGCTTGTACGATTTTGACCGAAAAATTGAAGGCGAGCAGACTTTCCACTCAATGGGAGCCAAAGCATCGCACCCGGATCGGCTGCAGACAAGAGCAGAGCTTTCAACGGGAATCGTAAACCAGCGGGATCCAGATCCTGAAGCATTTCTTCAGAGAACCATGACAAGAGATGGAACACGGCTTCACCAGTACGATCCTGAAGACAAAGCACAAACCTGTGGCTCCTAAGAGCTGGCAGTGGCCCAGTCACGGCAAAAGTGGACCGGTCAAGAGCAAAGGTCATGGCAACAGTTTTGGGGATGTTCAAGGCATTTTCTTGTTGACTTTCTGGAGGGCTGAAGAACGATATAACATCTGCTTATTATGAGAGTATTTTGAAAAAGTTAGCCAAAGCCTTCACAGAAAAACACCCAGGAAAGCTTCACCAGAGAGTCCTTCCCCACCACGACAACGCTCCTGGCTCATGCCTCTTGTCAAATGGGGGTTTCAGTGGGAAATCATTAGGCATCCAACGTACAGTCCTGATTTGGCTCCTTCTGACTTCTTTCCATTTCCTAATTCTAAAAAATCTTTCAAATGCATCCATTTTTCTTCAGCTAACAATATTAAAAAGGACTGCACTGACGTGATTAAATTCCCAGGACCCTCAGTTCTTTAGCGATGGACTAAATGGCCGGCATCATTGCTGACAGAGTGTCTTGACCTTCACGGAGTTCATGCTAAGAAATAAAGTTAATATTTTTATTTTTTAATTCCATTCTTCCGTGAACTTTTTGAAGTCTCCTCATATATGTGTATACACACACAGAGTGGTAGAGAAGAGTTGAAGACACAAACACCAAAAATTCATCACTATTCTCTGAGGAAGATGAGTGATTTTCATTTTCCTCCTTTTGCTTTTAGTTATTTTCCACATTATCTACAATACGTCACTTTTGATCAATAAAATATATTTTATTTTTTTCCAACGTAAAAATGCATAAAAGTCTGCCTTCTCTCTTTCCTGCACCTCTCTACTTCCTGCAGACTTCAGGATTTTTCCTTCCTACTTCATAAGACCATTTTTTAAACAACAGAAATAAAGGATTAGCATCTTCAAGTCTAATTCGCCACAGAGCAGCAAGGGCAGATAAGACTAAGATGTCAGGGACAGGCACAACTGCCTCCATTTTGGAGGCACTGGAGTAGCAGTCTGGCGACCTGTCCTCACGCCACACCACCAGCCAACAAAGGGCAACCCCCTGCGGTGGGCTGGGCAGGCACAACAATCCCAGGCAGCTCTCAGGTCCCCTCCTTAGGAGGAGGAGGATCCTCAGGATACAGGCTTGTGGATTCCTCATCGCCTCACAATCGCAAGACAGCTGCTGCACCTCCTGGCCTCACATCTGTGGTTCAGGCAGGGAGAAGGAGAGTAGAGCCCAGAGACGGTCATCTGTGAGCCATACCCCTGGCCACCTAGATAGAAGGTCCCAGGTCCTCAACTCTGTTTCTGAGTCCATCTTCCTCCTACCCCAGAAACAGCAGGTTCAACAGGCCAAGCTTGTGATTTGGAGCTAGTTTGGCTAAACTGCGTAGCCACACAGTGCCTCGAAGCTAAGGAAAGCATGTCATTTCAAAACCTCTCAAGAAGAAAGGTACACAACGAAAGGGTAAGGTGAGACACCGGGCAGGCAGAAGAGCAAGGCTGGAGTTGGCTCGCGCTGCCGGTGAGATCTTTCCCTTCCTTTTCAGAGTCCTTCCTTCCGCTCTCCGACCCATTCCACAGGGCTGCCAGGCTGCACAATGGTGTGATTCCTGTTCTCCAGCCCTGCCCACGCTTCCCTGTTTAGTAAAGTCCAAACCGTAAGACAAAATGCCCAGCCGCCACCAGACACCCCCCGTACTGCCCCAGAGTGAAGCCAGCAGCCGTGTTTAGGGGATCGCAGCCCCGATCTCACTCTACTACAGGGACTTATGCAGCTGAACAAGATGACTGTTCTCATTAAAAAGGAGCCCACGTTTCATGGCCAGGGCAGCGTTCCCAAAGTGCTCCGAAGCCGAGTCTGCCTGGGCCAGCAGCCAGCCATCTGCACGGCTCCAAAACTTACGTAACTTGCTGGGTTTTCCACCTTTGCCGTGGGGGCTGGGAGGTGTGCGAAAGGCAGGGAACCGGACTTAGCCCAAGCCATCAGTCCACGGCATCTGAACAGCCTGCTAAACGTTTGGTCACAGGGCTTTTTCGGCCCTCAAAAGCAGCACAAGGTGAACCAGATCAGGCTAGCTCACATGCAACTGCGGCAAAAAAGCAGCTTATGGTCCAAAGGGCTAGAGAAAAGACTTCTGAGTAGACGAATCCAATGAGCGCCCGTAGGAGGCCCTTTTCAATGTCAACAAGCTACAGAGTCAAATGCAGGCTGATGCACAACTGCAACAGAAGACAGGAAAACAGGAACCTTTCACTTGGTTTAAAAGGTGTGGCGTGGGGTGTGTGTGATGCTGAATGAGTTCCGAGCCAGGCTGAGGGCGTGGTGGGGCCGTGGACGAGTGAGGTACCTTTTCCCCACCCAGGGACAAAAGCAACTCCCGTTTGGTTTTGGACAGTAGTTCTGGAGAAGTGAAGCGGGGAGATGAGAAGGAATAAGCAATTAGCCCTTTTAAGTAGAAAGTACACACACACAAAAAATCACTTGTCTGAAGATAATTCTACCCTGTAGGAAAGTAGCCAACCGGCTGCTCATGGTAATAACAACTATAAGGAGCAAATTCCGGCGTTCAAAGCACTTTCCAAACATGAACTTGCAGCGCAGCTGATAAAGCACACACATGGGTTTGGGAAACCTCGTCACGAGGCAGCTCATGGCCTTGCTACGTCCGAATGCAGGGAGGCAGGGGACGGTGCACGCACGACTGGGGAAAGACCACTGGACGTTTAGACTGCAGTTTGTGCCTATGTGTTGCCGATGCTTTGTGAATGTGACGAATGTGACGCAGATGTTTCGGGAGAGGCAGAATAGCGTTAAGAGAACGTGCTTGGATCTAAGTTCAAATGTTAGCTCTGCTGCTTCCTGGCCATGCGACCTTGAGTGATATTTCCCGATCTTGATAACAGATGTTAATGGTATACACCTCCAAAGAACAGTGATACAGTTAGACATGCTAACACGTGAACACACCTAGAAAAGTGTCTGAAGTATAGCAGACACTCAAACAACGGGGCTGCTACTTATCATGAGTACTTGACTGCATGTTAAGTTTCCTGAGAGCTGCAAATCAGGACTCTTAGGCCCTAGAAATATTCCCTAGAAATTTCCTAGCACAGAGCTCTATAAGAAGCAAATGCTTCATAAATGCATGTTATCCACCTTACTCAAAGCGGGAGGGGAAAAATGGTTAGGTCAAAGCTGGAATGGGAACTTCAAGAAACAACCCAACGTTCGATAGAAGAATGAATAGTGATATGTTCTCTGCAATGAAATGCTTTATACAGCAAAAAGAACTGCTATATGCAAGCACGAATGATGAATCTCACAGATAACATATTGAATGAAAGAAGCCACACAAGAAGAGTATATGGTGTATGTTTACACTTACACGAAGCACAGAAATAGGGACATTAATCAATGGTGGCAGAAGTCAGAACAGTAGTTACTAGAAGGGGGCAGGAGAGAGGAGGTACTGACCGAGTGCACTAGGCAGCCTTCTGGGCTGGTGGCAATGCTCTGTATCTTGATCTGGTTGGTGGTGACTTATGTATAAATTTGGCTTGAAAGTGACAACACAGTGAGATCCACCCCAGGTGACATTCCTCTCTGAAGATCTCGCTCCAGAGTTTCTTAGCTGCTGGCCAGGGACTGACAGCAGGCAGGAAGTGCTGTCTGCCTACCCTCCCTCCCCTCCTGCACGCCATGGCAGTGCCTGCAGAGAGGGACCTTCAGTTCCCTTCAGGGAGTGGGCTCACAGTGGCGCAGCTTCCCTTTATTCTCATTCAAGTACTGTCTTTGCCCTGGAGACAAAGGATGCAGCTAGAAGTTAAAGGTTCTGCCTCTGCCTTTTCCTTGATTGTGTATGGAAGAAATTTTAAAATAGTTCAAAAGCTATCGGTCTGTCCCCACTGTTTTCTTCTGTAGGTCCATGATGACGTGGCCCCATCAGTGGCCTTCCCAGTCCTCAAGAGACAGATCTATGTTTGCCAAACCCTACGTGAAACACCGAGTCACACGCCTCGTACCCTCTGGAGGCAGCGGCATCTGCAGCGGGGAAGGAACTACTTTCCAAGGAGACACACTCTAGCTGGACGCGGAGCGAGCCAGAGCAGAGCAAAACTCTGACACCAGCTGAGACATTAGGCTTCAGGAAAAGTTGGGGGGCAAAGTGAAGAGAAGAGGGAAATAACACCTAGTTAAAACTGCCAAGGTAACTTGTTATTTTTTAAGGAGAAAACAATGAGGAAACGTTATAAAGAACAACTTCTTTCTTACAAAATTCCCATCTTCTTTAAGCTAATAATATTTTATTTTTTCATAAATAATCACCATGCTATTATCAAACCTAACAAAATTAATGATTGCTTAATATCATCTGATAGGGAGTACACAGGGAGATTTCCATAATTGTTCTCAAAAAGGTCTTTTTGTAATTGTTTTGCTTAAATAAGGGCCCAAGCCAGGTCTACCCGCTGCACTTGACTAGGCGTCTTACTTGCTTTTGTTTCAGACAGTCTCCTCTTCTTTTCCCTTTACCATAGCATTCTTTTATCAAAAGATACCAATCCACAGTGCTTTAATTCCTTTAAAAAAAACCCAAATAAATGTGGTAAAGCGTCAAGACTTGATGAAGCTGACTGGTGACACATGGTTGGTCATTATATCATTCATTATGCTTCTTTGTATTTTTCCTCCAATTTTTTATTGTGAAAAATGTCAACCTTTACAAAAATGGCAAACTCCCTCCTTGACATGATAAAGCTCCAGGATCAAGATACTCATGGTAACATTTACAAACTGTTCACTACTTGGCAAATATCATGCCAAGTGATTTCGATGGATTACCTCATTTACCTGTACAGAGAACTCTATGAGATCAATGTTAAAATCATCCCCCATTTGACAGATAAGAACCTGGGGCATAAAATTATTCAAATAGTCAGGGATGAGGCCTGAATTCAAACCAGGTTGTAGGAAACCAAACCACACTCTTGGCCATCATCAAACACACTGCATACTTGTGTTTCCGTTTCCGGTTTGGAATTGCTTAGTTCAATGACAAGAGTGGCCGTCCACTAATCCTGGCCATGTATTTTCTAGATGTGGACACGAGAGGTACATGGGCAGTATGCCTTTCTCCAGAGGGGACTGACGGGTTTTTAGACATTATCTTATACCTCTCTCCTCATTGCTGGAGAGAAAGAGAGGTGAAGAAGTAGAAAAAAAAAAATTGGGGAGAGATACTGCTATTGAGGAAAGAAGACATCCTTCAACCAGGATCCATCACTGATGGCCTGTGAGGCCTTGGGCACGCCCTGAACCACCGCCCCCCACCCCATACAGCTAAGACCCCAGGAGACAAAATCCAGCCCTACCTCGATTAATACAGAAAGAACAATTTTAAGACTGAATGTGCTCATCTATGGGAAGGTCTGCAAGAACTCAGGAATGAAATGGAAAATACTTTCAAGACATCAGAATCATTAAAAATAAGTCAGAGTACTCAAGAGGAACCGGGTCACCTTCCTGTGACACCGTGAGTGATCTGTCCACCGCGCCGACCACGGGCTGATGGAGCCTTGCAAGGCAGTGCTCCTGTTTCTCAGGCCGGGGCATGCAGCCTGGAAGGAGAGCAGCAGCAGCAGCAGCAGCGAGAACAGAAACATACAGATAGCAGAGGCTTGCTCAGCTCTGCTGACGACTTACACCCTGGCGCATCTCTGACTCACCGACTTCCTCAGTGAATTTTTGTGGTCAAGGGAGGATAACAGATCTGTCTTTGGGGAGGCAAAGTGTGAAATGTTTTTGCTTCCTCTCCCTACCACCTTCCATTTTCTCTCTTAACCAGGAGATCGCTGGTGACTTCTGGAGGCGGCTGCTTTGGAGGCAGCCAAGCACACAAAGGTTGCCTCCTACGCCCAGGAAACTGCTGGGTTCAGCACAAAGACCTGAGGCAAAGGTCTGAAGATCAGCATCCCACAGGGGAAAAAAAACCACCTGGCTGGCCTGTGGCAGCCCCAGGACCTCCAGGCAATTCGATCCAACAAAAATTTTCCGACCTTCTATGTGCTTCTAAAGCAAATCAAGAGATCAAAACAGGATTCCTTCTCTGCCTTCTTTCTTTGCAAAGTAAGGTTAAACTGATGACTCTCTGTGTGTGCCAATAAAACAAAGTGCTGAGTATCTGCTTGAAGTCCTCTTTTTTGGCCCAGCAATGGCACAAAACAAAAGACACAGATGGTAAACTAAAAGGAAGAACCCAGGGCGGAGGTATTATGTTTATATAATTTTCTTTACCCACACCACCAATCCACCAATCCCTCTTCTGAAACTTGCCTATGTGACCTCTTGCGATTGCTCATTATGAGGAACATGTGTTCATTTTGCCTGCCTAGAATCCATTCCTCTTCCTCCTGGTAACACTTCCCAATTTTCCTCTAGGGCACCACCCCTTCCCTCATCTGTGTCTGTGTGGTTGGGTGGAGCTAAGTCCAGGGCTAGCATATGACTCAGGTCACAGTGACCACTTCGGGGATGCACACAGGACCTGGCCCAGGCCAGTGACAAAGTTAGCCCCAAGAGTTTTGCTGCAACATTAGGGAAGAGGTATACTCTTCCATGCTAAGTGGGTAGGGTGTAGACCAGGAGCTGCTGGTTTACAGGGGCCTATCTTTGACACAATGAGAAGAACCTACCCGAAAATGACACCAAACAAAGAAAAGCTTGAACCAGCAGGTTCAAAATCTAAAATCTCTCTAGTTCACACACTATTTAAACTGGGATGCTTGATTTTAAGAGTTGAAATTCCACCTGCAGGGAACCAGATGTCTCTACAGAACTATCTTTCCAATCTAGTTTGGTAAGGTCTCGATTTATATTTTTGGCATGTAAAAAAAATATCTTTTCCCAGCAGGATATCTTATGAAGCCTGAATTTTTCAATATACAGTCGTATTTGGGTATGCTTTTATTCCCTGCATTTATATTGAATGGATACATTTATTATGTATGGATGTTAAAAACTTCATGGACACTATACAAAAATATCACAATAATGACTGAGTCAAATGTCTTGGCATTACAGAGACCTCATTCTTGGGCCACTCTCAGGGTCTGCAGAGGGACCACATGGAGATCAAGAGGCTCTGTCTTTCCACAGTCGATAACCCCAGCCCGCAGAAGCAGTAGCTGCTCTGCACAGACTGCCAGCATGACATCAGTGCACTTATTTGCTTTATAAACCTACAATTTCCTTAAAGGAGGTGCTTTTTAAATGGTTTCATATTCCTATTTCAAAAAGATTTTTTAAAATGCTTCTAGAGGAGTCAAGTAGTATTGTGGAACCATCACCACTTAATAAAAATCTGCAGAATCCTTCATGGGAAAGAACCCCCAATGAAGTGAAATAGAATATGGTGATATCATATCTTACTTGGGTGTTAGTTTTTGAAGCTAATATTCAATGAAAAACCCAGATAGAGTGAGAATTTCGCTTGGAAAGCCCTTAAGCCATGCATGCAGCAGAAGATACTTTGCTTTGTTTAAACTGTATGGCGCTGCCCCTCAGTGTTCTGCAGAGAGTTTTTCCTTCATTGGGTGGAAAAACACCAGACTAAGCAGTTACTTGTGTTCAGAGGCCACACTATAGTTCTGTTGTCTGAAGAATACTTCTAGCTGAATTCATTTACAATAAATGCATGTATGCTGTACCTCAACCAATTTTATTATGCTTTCTTAATACTACCCAGATGACCCATGACACCAAGACTGCAGCTACCTTTATCACATATACACTCCTTCATTAAGTAATCTTAGGTACCTGGGGTAACGAAGAATACACACAACAACCTTAGCCACCTGGAATAGCAAAGTTCATATGCTATAGACCAGGGGACTATACACACAGCAGACATCTAAAGAACAAAGCCAAGTCAAATTAAAACTATTTATTAAGTAACTATGTCTAAGAAACAGTGACCATATTAGGATCATCTAATCTGATGGCTTTAAAACTATAATATTAGCAGATAATATCGTTTATCCAAAATAAGTAGATAGACAGATAAAATTGAATGTGAAGCCCCAGTACATCAAAAAGATGAAAGCAAGGCAGCCCCAGGAGGAGCTAGGAGAAAGCCTTCCTTTCGCCTCAACAACCATAGACTCCTAGAGATTCCTGTAACATAATTTGAAAACTATTAAATCTCTCGTCCCACTCCTTTCATTTTAAAGCTGCAGACTCACAGATCTAGAAAGGTAAAGAACTTTTCCAAGGCCATGCAGTTCAGCAGAACGGTGGACTAGACACCCAATTTCCTCTCTCAGTTTGCCACTGTATTTCCATTACAAACTGCTTCCCCTCCACCAGCGGCCCAGTACAGAAGATGCGATCTTTCTGTATGCAAAGCGCTTTTCTTTTCTGTATGCAAAGAGCTAATGGAGATTTGAAATGATCAAAGTTGGATGTACCAGGTCAGGCAAGAATTCCGGGAAAAGGGGAGTTTGGTGCTAGATCTTACAGGAAAAGAAAGCAGGGCAGGAATGGACGAATGGAAAAAGCCATTTTTCACTCTTCAGGTGAAGTGAAAAGCGTGAGAACGGAGCCGTGCGTGTGGAGACGGGTCACGCCAAATGGAAAAGAAGGTCTTGAAAACGGGGAGGGAGGGAGGGACAAAAGGGGGAAACATTAGTGATGCTAAACAGCTGAGGGAAAGCTATTTCCAAAAAGATGCATCGCTTTCCTGAAGATAAGCTCACCAAATGCTTTCAGCAGTGCTAATGTGGACACGAAGGGCGCAGGAAGAAAAAGCCCGGGGCTGGAGCCCTGCAGTCCGAAGGCCTGAATCAAAGGAGACTCACCTTTGTCACCCACAAACGATGACAGCCATCCTAACTACCCACATACTAAATGGGGTAATGTTTAGCAAAAATACTTGGTAAACATTTAGTCAGTTTGTAAAGTGGCTGCCTTTTAAAAAATAAAACATTAAGCAATATTTGCATGTGAATTCATCTATTCCCATGAAAAGCCCATGTAAAAAGGGCTTGTGACTCTCATTTTCCAACATTTTTAAACATTCAAGTTCCTTATGAGGAGCTTACAAGCATCATCTTGCCAAGGTTTAGATGTCAGGAGAACCAGGCGACAAGGACAGCCAGGACCCCTCCTGCCCGATGGCTGTGGGGAGTGTCATTTCAGCTCTCATAACTAGGGAGGTCAAGAAAAGTTCCACTAGCTATTTGGGTCAGAGATACTGAATTATCCAGATATTCAAAAAACCACCACTAAAGTACAGCGATAAGAGGAGTAAACGGAACAGGACAGCAAGGGAATGGCCACAACCAGATGTGTACGCTGAGCTATACCAGGAGTAATCAGGATGAGAAACAAGGGGGCACTAGATATAAAATGGAATGGAATGGATCAAATAGAAAATAAGAAAATAAACGGACTCTAAAAACATGCTACAAAAATACAGAAGGCAAAAACTAAAAATGTTAGGGCATTGTCCAGTCTAAAATAATCTTCAAAATGTATGTGGAAAAGGGGAGGAAAATGATTAGAAACCAGCAACAAACACAAAAAAGGCAAAGGAAGATCAAGGAAGCCAACCTCACATCCTGTGCTAGCACTCTCCCCCCCCCCACCACCACCCCCAAAAAGCCAGCCGAGAGGCTTTTTTTGGTTGTGTTGCTGACCTACTTTTGAACATCCATGGAATAAATAACTACAGTTTCGTAAAGCCTGGGAGGAGGGAGAGAAGAGAAAGAAAATGCCCTGGGTCTTCAGGTATGTAACAGACTTACCTTCCTAGACACACATCCATGGCTTCATTATAATTAAGGAGCACAAAGAGACTTACTGTTTAAGTTTTACTTTTATTCGTAACCAGTAGGTGTTATTTTCACTACCGTTATTTTCTAGACAAAAGTAATACATGTGCAGGGGGTAATATCAAACTATACAGAAAAATGAAAAATTAGAAGTTAAAGTCCTCTATTCTCTCTCCTCGAAGGTTTCAACTGTTAAATTTTTGAGTATCATCCCTAGAAATTATTTACATCCTAGGAAGAGCATGGGCACAGACTTCACAGACATCCTTTTATTTACTCCAATGATGTCACATTACTCAAAAAGCTTAGGATGTCACCACTGCCACAGTGCTTTTGCTATCAGCACACTCGGACCTGCATCATGTAAAAAAAAGTACTGTACAGTATTCCACTGTGTGGACATAGCCACGATGGAATGAACCGGCCCCATCTGAGCAATGCCTTTTTATCTATCTGTCTATTTATCCATCCATTCATTCCATCTTCCAGCGTTCACCAACGCTGCAGTGAACACCCTTATCTGTATGCCTGGCATTCGTTCTAACCCACTCTGAGCTGTCAGGGTCTGTTTTCATTGGTCTAATGGGGGGAGTACTACTCTAAAATAGTCCCAAATAAATTCTTAACAATAATTAAAATTTAATAAGATATGGTATGAAATGAAAATTTACTTATATAACCTTATAGCAATACATAAAAATATTAATCATTTTAAAAACATGGTAGAAAAAAATGAATATAATATTGCATGATCTCACTTATATGTAGCATCTAACCCCCTAAAAAGGTAAAACATACAGAGACAGAGAATGAAACAGTGGTCACGAGGGTCAGGGTAGGGGATTGGAAATGGGGAGAAGTAGGTCGAAGGATATAAAGCAACAGATATATAGGATGGACAAGTCTAAAGACCTAATGTACGACATGAAGACTATAGTTAGTAACAGTGTATTATATACAGGGTTTTTTGCTAAATGAGTAGATTATAGCTGCTCTTGGAGGGGAAGGGAATGGATAACTATAGGAGATAATGAATATGTTCATTTGTTTCACTATAGCAACGATTTTACTATATATATATATCTTACAATATGTTGTATACCTTAATACACACAATAAAATTTATTTTTTAAAAAATGGCTGGGCATGGTGGCTCACATCTGTACTCTGGGAGGCCGAGGTGGGAGGATTGCTTGAGCTCAGGAGTTTGAGACCAGCCTGAGCAAGAGCAAGACCACCCCCACCTTCTCTACTAAAAATATAAAAATTAGCTGGGAGTCATGGCACGCCTGTAGTCCCAGCTACTTGGAAGGCTGAGGCAGGAGGACTGCTTGAGCCCAGGAGTTT
>VBSM01003190.1:7804008-7855156 GCA_008086735.1 Cheirogaleus medius | reverse complement strand
AAAAAAAAAAAAAAAAAGAATTTACGGAATCTTGAATTTCACCAAAATTTCACCAAATTCTGATTGATACCAGAATTCAAACTAACAATTATTCACACTTTAAAAAGTTTCATGTGAAATTCTATGTCCTGAAAGATGGCTTAGTCTTTGATTCATTCATTCATTCAATCATTTGCAACTTGAGTAGGCACCATCTTCTGCAAAAGCCTTTCCAGAGTAAAGGCCATATCCTCTCCCTTGCCCACCCACACCTCACAGAAACTTCTATTAACAGATTACTGCTTGGTGGTCCTTGCTTTGATTTGTCCCACATCTATTCCCACTTCTGCTGGTTAACAACACCCCGATTCTCCTTTGGGAAGCCGCTCCTCCTAAATGTCAGTCCAGGTGGCTCCCCTCTCTTCTTACCCACCCCATGACCCAGATCTGGCCAATCAGCATATTCTATCCTCCCTCTTACTGGCCACAATGACCGGCTCAGGGAAAGGCATGTGACCCAGCTCCAAGACTCTTATCAGAACAACAGGGGAAAAAGGAGGTCTTCTCACTGGGACTGCTGGCTGTAAGGGTAATGTGAGGTTGAAGCCACCGGAAGTTTATGGCTGGTGGGTCACACACAAAGACACAACCTAAGGATGAAGCCAATGGAGAAGAAAACAGAAAGAGTCAAAGTCTACCTCTGGAATTTTCAGATACATGAGCCAAAAAAATTCTTTTTTCCTTAAGTTTCTGGCATTTGGAAGCAAACCACACACACTAATAAACCATTGCTCCGTTTATTTCTTCACATGTCCATCTCCCTCTACTAGATCATAAACCTTAAAGGGCAGAAACCAGGTTTTATCATCTTTCTATTCCCACAACCTAGCAGAAGGCCTGGCTTAAGAATGCTCAATATGTATGCAGCACTGGGTTCAGTGGGAATTTTCCTATAACCAACTCTCTATTTCAACAAATGCTTTCGATGCACCCTGTTCAGCCACTTAACATAACAGTATCTTCAAAAAGTACCTGATTGTGGGCTGGTTATGCACACTGATATTAAATAAAGTGCTGCATTCTTTCTTTCTGCCTACCAAAAAGCAATCACTTCTTAATTCTTTATATACACCCCCAACCTCAAACATATAAAAAACAACAACAACAACAAAAAGCCATCAAAGTTTCCAAAGCAGTGGCACCGAAACACCATCACATGAAAAGGGCAAAGTAACTGTGGCAGGGAGGCAAAGCAAGCAGAGGCTATAGCTCCCCCGGGTACAGAGCTTCTCAGCCTGGGCTCCTCACCTGCAGGGGCCGTGATGCTCTGAACGCTCATGTGCATTTCTCTGAGCAGAGGAGCCGCAGCTTGGTGACACCCTCCAAGGGATCCAATATTCCAGAAAAGTTAAGAAGCACTACGCCAAAGGATACAATAAGCATTCCTCGCATTTCATTTCTCTTCTTCTGCTAATTCAGTTTCATGAACATTATTTAGGGAAAAGACCAGAAATAATGCAACTGGAGTTCTTTTATCCACAAAAGATAAAGAGTCTACAAAGAACAAGCCAACATAAAAATCAAAGTTTTGTTTAAATCTGGCTTCTAACGGGAAGAGGGAATAATTTTCTAAGAGCCATTTGTCTCTACTGGGACTGACCAGTGACGACCAGTGAATACCTGGCTGGCTGGAGGGAAAAGAGCTTCATCTTCACCCTGCCAAGAGCCTGCCAGCCTGTAAATGTCTCATCGCAAAATGGCCAGCCTACCTGAAATGAGGAAATGGCATTTTTATAATAGTGGAAAACAGGAAAGAAACTAAACATTCATTCAAAAAAAGACTACTTAAATATTATGGCAAAAGATGATAGAATCAACATGATTCATTAAACAAATATTTACTGAGCATCTACTATGTGCCAGAAGTCTGTTAGGAAGTGGAGACACAGTGGCAAATCAAAAAGCTCTAGGGATACACACCTAAACTCAACATGGTAAGATCTCCATGACAATGACACAAGGAGTACATAAAGCAAAAGAATATGTGAAGCACAATTCCATTAACATATACACACGTATGTGCAATACCCATGTATATAAAAATACATGTACAATACAATGCAGGAAATGCAACCCTATTAATGTAAACATGTATGCATCCAGAGAGGACTGAAACAATAGCCATTAAGGCAAGGTCTCAAACTCCTGGCTTCAAGCAATCCTCCTGCCTCAGCCTCCCAAAGTGCTAGGATTATAGGCGTGAGCCACCTTGCTCAGCCCACTCTTTTTTTTAAATAGAAAAGCAGGGGATAAGCTCAGAGGCTTTGGCAACCAAAGTATCTAGTTATCTAGTTAGAACTTAACAATACAGCCATCATTTTATTTATTCTTAGCATCTCTTTATACAGCAAATGATTCTGATTAATGTAGCAAGATATGCATTTATTTTTTTAAAAGGAAAATTTTTTAAGTAAATCAAATCATAGAAAAGTATTGAATAAATAAAACAAATGTTATGGTGATACGACCAAAACCAAGAAGGCTGTAGGAAGAAAACTGAAGTTTGAGATACTGCATTAAGCCTATTTATATTTCATACTGATCTTTTGTATGTCTTGATCTTCCCAACTTAACTATTATATCCTAAAGGGTAAAGGAGCATATTTCAGTTGCCCAGTATCCTATATAGAAGCAGGCTAACATTTCAGAACTCTGTCAATTAAAACAAAACATTTAAAACTAGACACATTAAATCTATCAAAATATTATAATTTCAGCTTTGCCTTATCTTGATTTCTCATTGATCCTTATGTCCATTTAAAAAAATCATTATAATTTAACTTTGCTTTATCTTGATTTCTGATTGCTATTTAATCATTAATGACTTGGAACACTTAGCTTTCAGTTTTTCCCTCTGTTAAGTATTTGATGAACTGTAAAAAAATACTGCAGATATTCTAATAAAGCAGGCACAGTGACCCCTTATAAGGCATGAATATGTGGGATAATTTTGACATACAAGTTATTTTATCCTTAATTTATCTGTTTGCAAGTAAGATATTCACGTATCAAGAGTTAAACCTTCTCTGTAATTATATAAAAGGTTGTACCCACTCTCTGTTCTACCCCTAGTTCATCTGACTTGTCTGTTTGGGGGCTCCTGTTATTTCTCTCACACGCAAATAGAAACAAAGTTTTGCACATAAATAGCTTCATCAACCAGAGAGTTAAAAAAACAAACAAACATCATGGTTATTAGCCAAACCAGAAAAATTCTTTGGATGTTCTGGCTGGCAGTCTATAAACTGGAAAAAAATAACAACTGTAAAGATACCCAATATCGGTCATCATATTTACTACTATGCAACAATGCAGATGATCTAGAAAACTGGGCATAAAGAGGCTTGGCTTTTCTTCTTCTTCTTCTTCTTCTTCTTGTTTTCCCCTATTATTTATCATTAGTTAAAAGCCAAAAGCAAACCACCCATCCAGTACATTGTGAATTCCTGTTTACTCAAAACGACCCCTGGCTGAGAGCTGAACTGATGTTAAAAAATGCAAAAAAGACAAAACAAACAAAAACCTGAAAGCAGTTTCAAATATGTTAAGTACATACGGAGTTACCCAAATGAAATAAATCTCATTTAAATTTCAGTAGAGAGTGAAATATCCGATATAATCTGTAGAAGATGAGCACAGAGAAGGTTTTATTTAGGAAATAATTTCCATACTATACTCTCTCGCCACTCACATTTGTCCTGCTTTGCTTGAACCTTTGAAGTTTCTCATTAAGTCCGTCTCGATACTAATCACGCCAGTATCTCAAACGGTCAGTGATATTTTTAACAAAGCCAGGAATGCTGAGGGTCAGGAACACTGTTCAAAAGATGTGTAATTTCTACCAGGAGACAGATCTATCAACATTTTTGTCTAACAGATATTAAAAATAAAAATGATTTGAAAGAGAATTCACAAGCAGAAAAAAAACATGAACAGAATAAAGAGAGTGAACCAAAAACACTTCAAATGAGATGTTAGAAGACTATTATTTATTTAATTTTATTTATGAGGGGCAGGAACTCTACAAGTTAAATTTTTTCGATATAGACCAATTCCTTGTGGGAGAATAGCTGAAAATATCAAGGGTTCAGGAGACCAATCGTATCTCTTACTATGATTAAGTACATGATCTTCGGGTAGGCATTACACTATTCTTATCCCAATTGCCAAAGTGGCAATTCAGAGTACCAACATGTCAAGGGACAGGCTGAAATTTCCTAAAACTGAGAATGCTACTCCGTGTAATTCCATGATTTCGCTTTGTGACAACGGAACATTTCATGTCTCTGGACATCTCTTTTTTAACATCCCACAAATAGTGACTACTATGTGCTGGGCCCTGATCTAGATATGAGAAAGACAAAGGTGGGTTAGATAAGGTCTAACTCAAAGGAGTGTCATTCTAAAAGAGGGAGACAAATCATAAAAAAAAAAAAAAAAAGAAGCAAACATAGTAGGCTGTTCTGAACATAAGCAGGTGATTTGGGAAGAGGTAAGGTGGTAATTTTATAAAATAATTAGGAAAAACCTCTCTGAGAAGGTGACATTTAGGCTGAGATCTGAAGAAGAAAGAGTGAGCTATGTAAAAAGGCATGTGAAAAACTGAAGGAAGAACACTGAAGACTGGCAGAATGGCATGTACAAAGGCCCTGAGGTGGGGAGGAGCTTGGCATACTGGAGCACAGAGAGATGGCCAAAGAGGCTGGCCTTTCTAACCACACCAGGGATTTGGGTTTTTATTCTACATGACAAGAAGCCACTGGAGTCCCACTAAAGTGGACTATTTTTCCAATTGAGTTAGCTTAGTCTTTTTAGGTATAAAACTTTAAACCATTTTTTGACAGGACTTTCTTTCACTGTACAGTAGACCTCCTTATCTACAGGTGATACATTCCAAGACCCCCCGTGGATGCCTGAAACCCCAGATAGTACCAAGCCCCATATATGTTTTTTTTCCATCTGATAACTCAGATGGCTACTAAGTGACTAATGGTTGGACAGCGCTGGACAAAAGGATGATGGATGTTCCCGGCAATTTCATCACGCTACTCAGAATGGCACGCAATTTAAAACTTATGAATTGTTTATTTCTGGAACTTTCCATTTAATGTTTTTGGACCCCAGTTGACAGTGGATAACTGCAGAAAGCTAAACTGTGGATAAGGGGATACTGTTGTATTTCATAGATGATAAACTCAGTAGATAAAACTCAATGTTTTTTGCCGACTTGGGTTCATTACTACGAATACTATTTGGTGCTCTGTCATTATGAGGAGGGCAGAGGCGTGTAAATCAAGATCACTGTGCTTTTATCATTAAATTTCTTTGTTCTGCTACCAACAATCAATTCTTGCTGCATCGGGTTGTCCCAGATGCCTTATTTGGAGACGACTTCAACTATGGCCATCAGGCACAGCTTGGCCTTTTCCATGCAATCAAGTGCATGGGTTTAGTGACAGTGATAGCTGCCTTGAGGACATTTCCATCACTGAGCCCTTGGAATGCAAAAATACACCAATCCCACACATTTGCCTTTTCCCATCTTTATGTCTAGGTTCACAACAGTGTCACCAATGGTAGGGTTGGTCCAAAGTTTGGCCACCAGATAAGCTGGGTGTGGCCAGCAGAATTCTAAAGATGGCTTCCCCAAGATTTCCATCCCACCGTTATTCGAACACTTATCTAGGAATTATACTACGGTGAAGGGGTTTTGCAGATGTAATTAATGTTCCCAAGTCAGTTGACCTCAAAATACAGAGATTAACCAAATGGGCCTAATCGAATCACACGAACTCTTGAAAGCAGGGAATTTTATCTGGTAGTTAAAAAAAAAAAAAAAGAAATTTGAAATATAGGGAGGATTCAACACGCTGTCGTTGGATTGCACGTGGAACAGTCACGTGATGAGGAACAGGGAGCTGCCTCTAGAAGAGGGATCCCAGTTGACAGCCAGCAAGGATTTGTACACTCAAGTCCTACAACCACAAGAAACCGAATTCTGCCAATCACACCACTGAGTTTGGAAAAGGACCCCAAGCACAGTCAGCCAAAACCTGAATTTCCAGCCTGAGCGGAGAACCCAGACTCACCACACCAGATTTCCGAGCTGAAGCACTAGGAGCTAAGGAATGGACGTTGTTTTAAGCCACTCAGTTTGTGGTGATTTGTTAAACGGATGGAAAACTAATACACTGAGTGATGTGAGTGTCTAGTAAGTCTGACAAAGAATGATAAAATAAATAAATAAATAGAATGATAAATAAAAGTGAGCTTTTACCATACCATTCTTACAAACATTCACGTAATAGCATGGCATAATGAAAAGAGCATAAAATTAGGAGGCAGCAGCCCTGGGTTCTAGTCCCGCCTACGCCACTATACTTGTGTGATTCAGGGAATTCATTTTACTCCTCTGGGCCTTTTTTCTATAAATGAGAGAAATGTTCGAGATGATTGTTAAGCTCTCTTCCAGCTCTGACAGTCTGTGAGTTTAATCATTCTTTATTCCATTGGAAACATGAACTAAAAACAAACATGCACATTTTATCTCTCTATATTTAATTTTCTAATGACACTTTTCCCCTACATATTAGCATACCTCTATCTCAAGGTCACACTATTTAAGGAAGGTTAATGAAAAAAGAATCTGTTTATATTGTTTATTTTTCAAAAAATATTCAAAATATGGCTCATGTATTTATTTTTAGCTCTGGTTATAACAGCACTTCAGAGGCTTTCCAATCTTCTAGTTAACTAAATATTTAGGCATTTTACAGAGATTATCTTTGCATAAAAGCTGAGTCAACACAATTACAAAACTTGTTTAAAACATCATCTGGGTGCCAAATGGGTAGGGGGAGGGGGGAAATGGGACATCCAAACACGACTTAAAGCCCCCAAAATATCTCTTAACCAAAAAACATGACCATACATGCTTAGCGGCCTCTGTTCAAATTTTTATATCTGTCCTCTGAATTGTTCACCACTGGTTTTTATTTTAAGACAAACAGAGAGAAGGCCCCTTACACACAATCCCCTCTGTTATTTCAAATATGTTCAAGTTATAAGAAAGTTGCAAGTCATTCTTAACTGAAACATTACGAAATAGAAATCTCTCTAGAAGAGCTATCTGCGGTATATCTCAAAGGCTTATGCCACAGTTCAAGTACCTTTCCATATTGAGAACTTGAGCATGTGCAAAAGGCACTATATGAAAGTGGGAGGATTTAAAGGCAGCAAGAGAAAGGAGGAGAAAGATGTTTGCCATGTTCTGATAGGCACAAGTTTCCTTCACAGTTCAATTGCTAAATTCCCCATACTTAAACTGAACTCTGAGTCGTGGCACAGAATGCTGGTGCACTTTCTATAAAAAGCAGTGTGCATTACGATGCAAGAAGAAGCTTCCTGGCACAGGGTAGCAGGGAATAAAAACAGTGTGGCACAGAAATCTAGATCAAACTAGATCAGAGACTCTCCATAGAGAGGAGGACCTAGAAATCTGTATCAGAACCACTGCCTGTTACACATCATAATGTGTGTAGGAAAAAGGCCTTATCACCATAGGGTAATTGGTACCAAGGCGAAGGCACAAAGTCAACCCCCTTAATGTGAGAAGCAACATTTCACGGTCAAATGATGGTTTCGGCTAGGAGGGGAGAGGGCTGAATGGAACTTCATTTTGAAAAATCAAATAACAAATAATCAAAATAAGATTTCCTTATATTTAAGTAAGATTTTACGTTCTTAAGTGCACAAAATCTCAAAAGACTAAATTACATGTTGGTGAGAGATACCATTTTTCTTACAAGATTTTATGATAATGCTGTAAAGATATTCATTAAAAGTTCGACTTTACCAGCACCATCAAAAAAGATGGTCGTTCTTGCAAAAACAATTGAGAACCTCATCAATTTTCCCAAAGTCCATTCCTAATCCTTTGATTCAAATCATTCTCTTATCAAGTGCCTATCAAGTCATCATCTCATGTGTTTTCTCTTTATCAACTGTTAACTGCTCTAACTGCCAAATCTTCCTCTCTCCATGACGACATTACACTCTTCAGGAGGTCTCCAATACCACTTTCATGGATTTCATAAAATCCTGCACCTTTTGTAAAATTTACAATTTCTTTTTACTGGTTGTGACTGTTTATCTGCCATTCTGAGACAGACCAAGACACAGACAGGATGTATTAAAATAAAGTGTTAAACAGGAATGACTGTTTGAGCTGTGATTAATTTTATCAGTGGTCACTCACCAGTTAATATTTTCAATTAATCATCAACTTCTGCTTCCCTAGGTAAGCTTATAACTTCAAGGACTCAGATAATGAAGACATAGATAAACAAGGACCCCTACACTTTAAACATGCTTAATACCATGCATGGCTTCATTTTATCGCATGGGTTTAAGTATTCCCAACTAATCCTCTGTTGTCTTCAAAAGTCCTAAGTAAAAGAAGCCCTCCAGAGATTGTTCTAAAGAAGTAACCAGGCTGGCTAGACTCCACTCACTGCTGCAGCCAAGATTCTGGCATTCTAGGGGAGTAAGGCCAAGTAAGCAGAACGCTTTATAAGGATTCACTCTGAGTGTGCTACAAGTTGCATAAGGACAGCACAAGATGCATCCTAGCCCAAGAGGCCACGAGGAGACTAACATCTGGAATTGGTCATTGTCTACTTCCATTTTCCCTGTTAAAGGCCTAAGGAATCTTTTGGTGTTAACAATCTAAACAAGGTTCCTGATACATTAACAAAACATTACAAAATGCCTTCCTCAGCCATTCCTTGGAGAGCTTTCCCAATAGTGTCAAACAAGGACATGTTATTCTACAATGCTTGATGCTGGAGATCTGTAATATGGATAGATTCAGAGGATACATAAATCCCCATAAATGTGGTGCCAAAATTCTTTTGCAGGTGTGCTCATTTCTTAGAGAGTCCATGGTATACATTGGATTTGTAAAGAAATTGCTGATGATGCCCCTCCTACCAAAAAACTTCCTGCTATATCATTTTCCTATATAGTCCATTTTCCTATATAGGCCAATCACAGCAAATCCTAGGAATTTATATGTATCATATTTCCTTGATTCTAATACACCTTTTTTCCTGAAATCAGAACACATCTTATAATCTATTTTTATATTTAATGCGATGTTTCCTTCTTGCTCCCTGAAAGTGATTATTAAATTGGTGGCATGCCTTTGAATTGATGACATTTAAGCAATATAGGAATTGGCCCTCTACCAAATATCTCAGCAAAAAGGTATACTGCATATTCCGAACTAAGCAAACAAGAAACTTAAGACAGGATCACCTTAAGGATGCCTTGGTTGAACTGAGAATAGAAATGGAAAAGAATAGAGTTGTTCAGAAAGAAAAAAAAAAAAGTGACATTGATTCTACTTCTCTTTGCAAGCAAAACTTTTAAAAGCTATACCAAAAAGTTAAAAAAAAAAAAATCACACCACTAGTCTGAGTTTAATTGTTAACTGTAGCAGTCAAAAAAGGAAAGCACATGCACTAATGAAAATGAAGTAAATACCATTAGTATTGATCCGACACGGAAACCCAACAGTGAGACTGAAAATGCCCCCAAATGTGTGTGGGTGCCTCTCCCTCTGCCTCCCGTGCTCTGCCTGTCACACTCCCTCCCCTTGACTTTCCCTACTCCTCTCTATTACACACACACACCCTGCAACCCACATCTTAAAAGTTTGTTCTCCCTTTAACTCATCTGTTAGAGAAATGAGGTTATATTTTATATCTGTGCAAGCTCAAGATGCAGGCAGGTAGCAGACAAACGCACTCGGCGGTGTAGCCTTCCAAAGTCCTCCCAAATGGGCCCAGGAGAGACAACATGCCATTACTTTTCTGGGTACGAAGAACAGAGAGCCCCCCCTGCAAATATTTATTCTCATGAAATGACCAGACCCACAGCGGTCACTTATGAGCAGCAGACCACAGAGCCCTTTGACAAACTAATAAACGCTATGGAATTTTCTCCTTAGCGTGCCCATATGCAAACACCATGCATGGCACTGCAGAGGGTGCACAGACATTACCGCCACATGCCTGCCCACAGTGATCCGCAGACCCCAGAGTGAGAAGCCTGGTTCACCAAATCAGGGCAACTCATTCACGTTCCTGCTACATCCCTCCCTGGTTGCCCCTCAAACTTGCCCTTTGTGTCTGTTTCCTCTGCTTGTACCAACCCTCCTTTGATTCTGATGAATACACTGACAAACCCAACCACATGGTAGCTGGAATTTATAGAACGCTGTACTGAAAAGTCTTGAACCCAAGTGAAAATACTGATGCCTACCTTCTGGGTAAAAGAAATAGCCTACCTTCTGGGTAAAATTGGTCTTAACCTCCAAAAGTTGATTTTGATGGGGTAATATTGGCCCTAACCACAGAACAGCAGAAGGAAAATACTCATTATTGATTGGATTTTAGAGCTAAAGAGATGACAGTGGCAAAAACGAAGGCTTCTATGGGAAGGTGAGAGTGACACAGTTCGGGTCCTGAGCATGTTCACACAGAGGAATGTATTCATCAAGTGGCCTCTGAGTCCTTCGCAACACAGATGGGACAGCCATACACCTGAGTATCTGTCAAGATAATTCAACTATCTCTGGAAATTAAGCTATTAGAGGAAGCTTCAGTAGGTCATTTCCACACTTGCTTAATGTACTGTTACCATATTGACATGACATTAACAAAACTGGCCTGACAATTTCAGAATCTTATTTCCCTCCAATTTTTAGTCCTAAGATTTTTGTAAAGTATTATTATTTGTGCTTCCTTGCTTTATATCCCCTTCTAAGCTCTGTTCCAAAAAACAAAATATATCATAGGTTTCTCTGAATTATTATAGTTCAACTAATACTAGCCCAAAGGCAGTCAGCACGGAGTCAGTACAGACTTTATTACTCTCTAGACAATAATGTGATATATATGCAGGCATGTACAGAATCTAAAATTCTCAGGAACTCATTTTGTCAACCAGACAGCTTTTATTGACTGGACATGAAACAATGTGTTAACTCCTCAAATATCATAAGTACTATTACTCTGCCCATTTTACAGCTGGGTAAATTGAGGCTCACAGAAGTTAGGTAAATTGTTCCAGGCTCTACAGTAGAATCAGGATTCAAAGTCAGTCTGGCTGACTCCAAAGCCTATGCATTTAACCTTTTTACTGCTACCAATGGAGTGAACTGGAATAGGAATCCACCTGCATACAGAGTGAAACCCATGTGTATTATTATAATAAATGACTACTGCCAACTTCTCTGTTGCAACTCACCATTTCAGGGTTGCGTGCATACATGCATACACAGACGTTTTTAGGGTATGTGTTTTTAACATCCTAAATAACGAGCTAAAGCAAAGGATTCGCCTCAGGAAACGAAATGCTAAGATCAACATTTATCTATCAACTATTAGCCTCTTCAGCATGGCAACAAGGAGGCTGGTGGTCACACTTGTGCTTTTACTCCATGGCAACGTGACTACCAGGAACTAGAACTCTGAGCGCAGTTATGTATTTTTCATAAATTCAAGGAAAGCCAGCAGATGTCAAGAAATTAAAATATATACATAATATACATAATACATGTATATATTCATATTTTATACATATATATGTACACATACACTCACAAACACATCCATCCTCATTTTACTGCTGGTGCTAGAGACAACTTACCAACTTCTCCACCAATTCCTGACCCGTGGGTCCTAACAAGCCTCTGGGCCGAGACTCTGCCTGGTGCAGGACACGGTTTCTGCCAGATACCAACCACCAGTAAGGAACAGAGCAGGCGTTCTGAGCAGCGTGGAAGTAAATGCCGTGAGTTCAAAGCCTGTGTCTCAAAAGAAAAACATGCCCTTGGGCTCTCTATTTCTCATCCATTCAAAAATGTTTGAAATTTTTCTTTTTCTTTTCTTAAGAGACAGAATCTTTTCTTGCCTGGGCTGGAGCACAAGTAGACTATTCACAGGCAAGATCATAGTGCACTGCAGTCTTGAAGTCCAGGGCTCAAGCGATCCTCCTGCCTCAGCCTCCGGGGTAGCTGAGGGGAAAGGGTGCATGCCGCTGTGCCTGGCTTAAAAATATATATTTATCGAGCATGGGTTCTCAACCAATATGATCAATGGTCTTGGCCAGGAGCTGTTCTAGGTGCTGGGGTTATAGTGAAGAACAAGAAAGTGAAGATCTTTGTCTTCATGGATTTCTATTTATGGGGGCTCAATAATGACCAGAACCCAATAAATGATCCAGAACAAATGAACTTGATTATGGACTAGATAACAGACCACCACCCGACTCACTGCCCCCAAGTTCACTCAGTGAGTAATGAGTGGTCACGATGTTTCACTGCCAAGCACCATATGGAGGTGATATTCAAGACATAAAGGACGTGATCAACCCCTGCCCTGGGATGACGGCATGGAGGTAGGAACTAGGTGGAAAAATCAGGCCAAACCAGGGTATTATTATCCATCCACACGTCTGGTATAGCCAGTGACGACTATAGCGGAAAGATGACATTCATCTCAGCAAAGTAGTTCCAAGACGAGAAAGTTAAAAAGGACTCCAATATACCTCAGTGCTGGACACCATCGCCACCGCCCCTCTGTACAAACAAAAAGTCCCCGTCAGTTTACCCCAAGAATGTTCATGATTTTCTCAGTCTGACTGAGGCCAAGCTCTTTTTAGATTCGTGGTGAAAACAAAACGAATTAGCAGTGATTAATTGTAAGAGGACATATTTCTAACCTGAGAAATTTCAGCTCACTGGTTCTCCACCCCTTTCTCTCTCTTTTTTTTTTTTTTTTTTTTTTTTTTTTTGCTGTTAAAAATAAAGAGGTAGAGAGTGGGGGAACCTCGCTCTTCTGGGCATCGGGTCAAGACCACACAGCGCGTGGGAGCGGGGGCAGCTGGCTGGGCTGGCGGGGGCCCCACCTCTCCCCCGGCCGCCCTTGGCTGTAACCACTAGACCGCACGGCTGTGCTGCCTTCCAAACAACCAAAGGGAAGGGTTTTTCAACCATACTAGAAAATAGCTTTGCTTTTAGGATGTGTTTACTTGTTCTGGTGTTTTCTTCCAGGGTCATGAAGCAGAATTCGGGGGAACACAACTAAGAAGAACGTGGTAACGTCAGGGCTCTCCTGACTTGACCACGCTTGACCCGACTCAGCAAACCAACCCAAAGATCATTTTTCAAAAATGCTTATCTTGTTTCACACCTCACCACAAAGCAAACAACCTAATTCACAGACTTCCTAATACTCGAAATGCCTCTAGGTCCTTCTGTCAGCGTATGTTTTAAAACATCACCTTTGATTTGATCTCTAACAAATATCGCCACTTTCTGGCTTGTAGAGCGTAAGAAAAAAAACTGCAGAAATGGACGTAAGAGCCAGCTCAGTCATTCTTCAAATGAACAAAATTACTCTTAAAAGATCTTTCTTTTATAAACTGCCTTTCCCACAGAGGGGGAGGAAAAAAAAAGTTGAAGCTAATCCAACCACAATCTCCATTCCCATGAATCACCGCCCAGTATCTGCGAGACGGCCCACAGGAACTGGTGCTGCCGCCGGGGGTGGAAGGTCACTCCCTGGAATGCCCATTAAGACCGTATTATGGCCTCAAATGTCTTTAAACCGACAACTACGATATAGATAATAAACACAGTAAACTGCACAAGGAAGAATATATGACGTGAGCAGACAGGGTAGAAGGCAAACATGTTCGAAAGAAATAGATGTATTATAAGGAAATCTACAAACCCGAGATTGAGTACATGTCAGAGAGCCTTTGGAAGATGATAAAGAGAAAGAAACGTAAGTGGTTCGATTGTGGAAATATATGAATTATTGCCTAGATGGAGGCAAGAGAGTGACACCAGTCTTCAAATACCCTGTCCAAGATGGGAACAGAGACAATTATTCGGACATTAGCTGGTAGTAATGCTCCTTTAAAAAGCTAACCCCCAAGTTAAATGAAACTAAGAAGATCTGACAACCAAATGCAATGAGGAATCTTGAATCAGATCCTGGACCAGTAAAAAAATATATATTGGTGGGACAACTGGCAAAATTTGAGATCTGTAAAATAGATAACTTTATATCAGTGTTAATTTTCTGGTTTGATCATTATACTGTGGTTATGTAACACATTAACACTTAGGGTATCTGGGTAAAGGGTATTCTGGAATTCTTTGCAATATTTTTATAAGTCTGAAATTATTTCAAAACAAAAAGTTAAAGTGAGCTAATGCAAATACACACACACACACACACACACACACACAAGCAGAGTCTCTGATAAATTCCTGACTAGCCAAATTGTCATCTTCCAGATGGAGGAAACAAAATAGGGAATTCTTAATTTGGCCTTAATTTTGAATCAAATAAGCAACTAACTGGTGAAAGAAACCTTCAAAGTCACAGCCTCGCACATGCCAACCTCCTCAGAGGACACTGGGCAGTAGTTAACCCAGGCCACAAAAATGAAGGAACTCCCAGAAAGCACAAAATTATGTGTAGGGTTAACAGAACAGAGCAGGCAGAGCACTGAGTGTCCTTTAGAATAGGTACAGAGAGTAGGAGGCATCGCCCATCTCTTCTCTGGGATGGAGGCCCGGGTGGAAAGGCTAAAAGAACATGGGGAGACCATGTCCCTGTCAGGGAGCCTTTTGGGGCTCAGAACTCTTGCAGTCATCAGAAAATGAAGAAAATGAAGCTCTTGTGGCTCCCTGAGAAGGGACGGGGTGTTTTCTACCGGGGACTTAGAAGGACCTCGGCAGTGCGCAGGGAAGTCTGACGGGTGGTTGGCGCTGTCAGAGCAGAGAGGTACGGAAGACCCACAGGTTCCCCTCCAGATCATGCTGCTGGTGAACAAGGAGAACAGCAGTTCGGGGCAGAGAGAAGGAACACCCATTTGGCTGGACCGCCCTGCATTATTCTCCACCCCAAACCTGAGCAGCAGGGGTGGGCTGCTAGAAAATAAAAGATGCCAGCAAGGACAAAGTGGAAGTGTCGTATCTGTTAAGAAAAGAACATTAGAAAAAATTGTACTCTGGGATCTGGGAAGCAGAATCAAGTAAATGATGGGTGTAATCTACGGCCAGACATTCGAAAGAGGAATAATGATACTACTTTACATAGCATGAATCACGCGCCAGACACTGTTGTAAGTACTTCACGTGTGTTTTTGTATAAAAGAAGAGAAATATGAAAGGCCAGTAAACGTGCAAAAAGATTTTCAATCTCATTAGTAATGTGGGAAATGCTAATAAAAACAAGATACAATTTTCCACTCTCACATTGATGACACACATACACACATACAAACAGTCATAATATGCAGTGTTGGTAAAGGTGCGGAGAAAAATGGGAACCCTCGTAAGTGACCCTCACCACTATGATTTTTATTTAATAACAAAATTAACACATGCCAACTATGAAAAATTCAAATATTCGAAAGTAAAGGTTCAAAGTCCCTCTCACAACCAATCCTACCTTCCAAAGGTTAAGCTAAAATCATAAAGACAAAAAAAAAAAAATGACCAAAGATTAAAGAAGGGTATGTAATCAAAATTAAAATAAGAGGGGGATCAAGCCTATAAAGGTGTGAAAATGAAGTCAACAATAATCTGAAGTTTGCAGAAAATGCCAAAGATAATCAAAATGGTTTCTGTACTAAATTTAGAACCAAAAAATTAACAACGAAGTGAGAACGTTGAACAGTGGGTTTGTGAACATCCAGAAAGGTAAGTGGGTACTATGGTCTGAATATACGTGTCCCCCCAAATTCATGTGCTGAAAACATTATTACCAATGTGATAGTGTTAGGAGGTGCAACCTTTTGGGGGTGATTAGAATGGGATTAGTGCCCTCATAAAAGAGGCCTGGGGGAGCTGCCTTGCCCCTTCTGCCACGTGAGGACACAGCTAGAAGGGGCCATCTATGAACCAGGGTGATCACCAGACATCAAATCTGCTAGTGCCTTGATCTTGGACTTCTCAGCCTCCAGAACTGTGAGAAATAAATATGTTGCTTATAAGCTACCCAGATTATGGCATTATAGCAGCCAGAATGAACTAAGACATTGGGGAATGTCCAGGAACCAGCCTCTGTGAAGTACAAGGCACACCAAACCAACCATACTTTAATATTCCTTAGGGTCATTCATCTAATAATTTGGCAAGTATCTGGGGGACACTTACTCCATACCAGACTCTATGCACTGAAGCTACAAAGACAAAAACAAAAAAGTGACAGATGTTCCTATCTATTTCAAGACCACAATCCAGCAGGGGGATAGATATTAGTCAATCACACTAATCAATGTGTAAGAGCAGAGATTAAGCTAAGATAAAAGCTTGGAAGTCAGGAAGAGTCTTTCAAAACATCTTTGCAAAGAAATGAAGAAATAGGGTCTATAGAGAGAATACAAAGAGTTCAAGAACATGAATGGCAGGAGGAAAAAAACCTTTGTTTTCATTAACCTCTAATGAAAATTTAGTGTTTCCTTCAAGTATGAATGTGGACAACGAACCACAATAGTATTATAATAGCAATACTTGTGATTTGTCACTAATAGAAATCACAGATATTTCCATAAAACATTACTGTTTTGCAGATAGCCTGAGATATCATTTATAGGAGTTATCGGACCTGCCCTTCTATCTTATTATTTAATGTGATAATAAAGAAGCATATATTTACTGTATAAATGTTTTTGATATTTTGATAACTATATTTCTATATGATTTTTTCCTTTGTAAACCATGTGCTTTATTTTACGTATTTAGAAACATTATTCTGAGAAAGACTCTAAAGGCTTTATCCGATTGCCAAATGAATCCTTGACACACAAACAAAATAATATGGAGCTATAATGCAACTTCCCAGCAGTCTGGGGTGGGTAAGGGTGGGAGGTGGAGAAATGGAAACCAAACTGGTGAGCTCATTTTGAGACTCTTCACCCATTCCTATCACAAGCTATTAAAAAGAGAGCTTTCACAAAAAGGGAAGAACTACCCTTCCAAACTATTGCTCTACTCAGAAAGGAGTTTAAGACCTACATCATCACACTAGAGATTAGCAAGTTCATCCCACATCTTCTTAACGACCCATACTATTTAGATCACTTATTATATACTAAAGAAAGAAAAACGTAAGCAACAGCAGTAGACAGGTGGGCTGAGCTTAGCTTACAGCTGGGATTATAAATTGCCAGGCCTGGGTTGCATCATAGCAAAGGAGACTAAAGATTACTTCACGTTACTCTGCTCATATCCTGAAAGCTCAGACTGACTGCTAAATGAAATCACATTTTCCATACTGGTGAAAGCAGTCCTTGCCCTGCACTCTGGTGAACTAGAGTAAGGTGACTTTAAATAAACTGTTCAAATGAACCAAGTAATTTAGAAACAGAGCTAGAAAGAGAACCCAGGTATCCCAATATCTATTCGCCTTCTCCAAAAAGACAACAGAAAGAACTAAATTTTAATGATCACTTTGCCATGTACAGGCATTTACATGGACATTGATTCTTGCGAAACAATCTTATGATGTAGGTGCTATTATTAGTATTATCCCCATTTTTCAGGCAAAGAAACACGCTCAGAGAGGCTGGGTCATTTTCCAGTGTTAGAGAACTAACAAGCAGTAGAGTAGGGATTTAAATTCAGGTGGCATGAGCTCACGTCCTTAACCACCGTGACATTCTGCTCCTGATCCTGGGATCTCATCTTAACAGTAATCTATGTCACTTTTTCCCTGAAATACTCTCAACAGCTCACTCTTTCAGGCATTAGACACAGAGTACAAAATGGAATGCCACTGCCCATTTATTCTATGAGTGATGGACTAGGGAGTCGGACCGTGGGCACAGCACAGAAAGGTCAGAGATGACACATTTTATCCAGTTGTAAGATCCACAAGGACAAAAATAGAAGATATCTTTAAAATGGAGGTAAGCAGAAGGAGGCAACACTTTTACTAGAAGGAGTGGTTTTTTCCTTAGTCTATCTCCTCGTTTCCCTTCTTCCATTGCAGTAGCCACAACAGAGTAACTCCACTTAAAAGTTAGAATAGATAGCATTCAGCTGTGGCTTCCTACTAATTCAGCAACGTGAAAATGACGCAGATCTGGAAGCCAGGAGACCTGGATTATATACCTGAGATCAACCGCTCACTGGCCTTTTTAGGCAGCGTTCCCTCTTCCATAAACAAGAGTATGATACTGACTTACACAAGGGCTTCTTCCTGCTCCCCAGGTATGAGACTGAGCCATAAGAAATTGCCAATATCTGGCTATTTTTGACCTACAAAAGTGGCAATTTCATATGTTTCAACCTAATACATGGATTTACACACAACTGTTGATGCTATACTACCTGTTTCTTATCCTCTTAATCTAATTCCACATAATTCTAGCATCTGTCAACCTTCAAACCTTCTGGCTGTCAAAAGAGGTTCAAGCACTGGCTCAAAGTGGAGAAAACTCTAACTAAAGAATCCTTGGGATGTGAAGGAGGGCCAATACCTTTAAAACAATGAGGTGACCAGGCATGGTGGTTCATGCCTGTAATCCTAGCCCTTTGGGAGGCTCAGGTGGGAGGATTGCTTGAGGCCAGGAGTTCGAGACCAGCCTGAGCAAAACTGAGATCCCCGTCTCTACAAAAAATATAAAAATTAGCCAGGCATAGTGGCACACACCTGTAATCCCACCTACTCGGGAGGCTGAGGCAGTGGGATCACTTAAGCCCAGGAGTTTGAGGTTGCGATGAGCTATGATAATGCCACTGTACTCTGGCCCGGGTGACAGAGTGAGAATCTGTCTCAAAAACAAACCAAAAACAAAAAACAAAAAAAACCCAAAAAAACCAAGGAGATAATATAAGCTGTTCCAGAGAGACACCACTAATCACAGCTAAGGGAATATATGGGAACACAGTTTAAAGAGGCTGATCTAAGCCCTGAGGCTCTGGATCACCCCGTGAGTCTCGCTGACATTCTCAACCATCTTTCCATAGTAGAGGGATAATAAATACTTCAGGCTGAGTGGGTATATGTCAGCAAGGATGGTGGGCTGGTAGTAATGTGAAGCTACTTGCTTTTAGCAAACGTGCTTAACCAGCAACGTTGCAAAAAAGAAAAGGAGAGACAACTTTGGTTATTAGGAACTGACAAAAGAAAATTTGCTGTCTCTAAAATTTCTTGGAGCTGTGGTATTTATATAGCTTGTACTAAGGTTTCCATCTCCAATTTAAGATGGAAAAGTCATCTGGTTCCCATGGGTGGGGAACCTGTGGCCTTCTGATTTCAAGATTGCTCTTTTTTAAGCACCAAAGGAGGCAAGAAAAGCTTCATCTTTCTCTGCTATACCCCTTTTAATAAAAGGATTCCTTCTATAAAATTTGGATTCAGTCAAAAGGCCGCAGTCAAGGATCCAGAAGGCCACAGGTTCCCCAACCCTTTGACTTTCCCCCATGGTACTAACTGTAACGTAGCATAGAGATCAGAACACCATGATTAGTACAAGACTGTTAAGTAGACAACATACTTTATTTAAACTTCGCCGGTTTTTACATGTACTCCTTTATGTGTGTGTGTAGAATTGTATAGTGTCTACACATACACACTTTGATACAGCTTCACATAACTACCAGCATGACCAGGATACAGAACTATTGCATCCCACAAAGGAACCTCCTTGTGCTATCCCTTTATGGTTGCTTCCCACCCTCACTGTCCCTATACCCTGGAAATCACTATTCTCCATTTCTATAACTGTCATTCCGAAATGTCACAAGATGAAAGCATGCGTCATATGTACCCTTTTGAGACTAGGTTTTTCCGCTTACCATAACGCCCTTGAGATGCACTCAGTTGCTGTATCAACATTTCTATTGCCAATAGTGTTCCTTTGTATGGATGTACTAGCGTGTTTAACCATTCACCCACTGAAGGACATTTGTATTGGCTCCTGTTTGGAACTACTGTGAGTAAAGTTGCTATGAACATTTGCATCCAAGCTTTTGTGTGAAAAAAAAGAAGTTTTTATTTCTTGGGGATAAATGCTCCAGAGCAATTGCTAGGTCGTGTGGTAAGGGCATATTTAGTTTTACCAGAAACTCCGCAGAGTAGCTGTGTCATTTTACATTCCCCCCGGCAATGTATAAGAGATCTGGTTTCTCTCTGCATCCTCGCCAGCATTTGGCATTTTCACTATTTTTAATTTTAGGCATTCTGTTAGGTGTATAGTGATAGTTCATTGTGGTTTTAGGTTGTATTTCCCTAATGGCTAATCATACTGAATATCTTTTCATGTGCTTATTTGCCATCTGTATATCCTCTTTGGGAGCAGTCCCCAAAGCTTTTTGGCACCAGGGACTGGTTTCAGGGAAGAAATTTTTCTACAGATAAACGGTGGGGAGGGAGGGAGAACAGCAAGCTATGGGAAATGGCTGTGAATATAGACGAAGCTTCACTCACTCGACCACCACTCACCTCCTGCTCTGTGGCCGGTTCCTAACAGGCCACAAATAGGTACTGGCCCTCAGCCCGGCCTGGGGGATGGGGACTGCAGCTCTTTGGTAAAATGTCTCTTCATGTCTTTTGCCCATTTTCTAACTGGATTTTTCTAACTGTTAAGTTTTGAGAGTTCTTTTTAGATCCTAGATGTAAGTCCCTCGTCAGATATATTTTTTGCAAATATTTTCCACCATTCTGTGGATTGTCTTTTGATTCTCTTAATAGGGTCTTTCATGCACAGAGCAAAAATTTTTAATTTTGATAAAGAAAAATTTATTCATTTTTTATTTTATGGGTCTTTTGGTATTGCATGTAAAGACTCTTCATCTAGCCCTAGATCCCACACATTCTTCTAAAAGTTTTATAGTGCTACATTTTATATTTAAATCTATGATCCACTGTGAATTAATTTTTGTGTAAGATATGAGGTTTAAGTCAAAGCTGATTTTTTGCCTATAGATGTGCATTGTTCTAAATAGCACAATTTCTTGAAAAAACTATCCTTCCCCCATTAAACTGCTTTTGCACCTCTGTCAAAAATCAATTGGGCATATTTGTGTGAGTCTATTTCTGGGTTCTTTATTCTGTTCCATTGATCCATGTGTCTATCCCTCTGTCAATACCATAGTCTTGATTACTGTCACTCTAAAGGAAGTCTTAAGATAGGGTAGAGTGATTACTCCCAATTCATTCTATTTTTCAAAATTGTTTTAGCTATTTCAGTTTCTGTGCTTTAACGTATAAATTTTAGAACAAGCTGGTCTGTATCTATAGAAAATCTTGCAGGGATTTTGATAAGAATTACATTAAACCTATAAATCAATCTGGGGAGAAGTAACGTCATTACTCTGAGTCTTCTGATCCATAAATGTTTCTCCACTTAGTTAGAACTTCTTTGATTTCTTTCATCAGTGCTTTGTAATTTTCAGCATATAGGTCCCTCTCTCTGTTTAGATTTATACTTAAGCATTTTATTTTTGGGGAAAGTGACCGTAAATGGTGTTATGTTTTTAACTTTGTTTACCACATGTTTATGGCCAGTGTAAGGACATATGATTGATTTTATGTATGTTTATCTTGTATCCTGTGACCCTGAGGAACTCACCTACTAATTCTAGGAGGGTTTTTTTGTTGTTGTTTTTGGGGGGATTTTACTACATAGACAATCATGTTATCTGAAAATGGGAGCAGTTTTATATCTTTCTTTCCAATCTGTATGCCTTTTATATTACTTTTTTGCCTGACAGCACTAGCCAGGACTTCCAGTCCTCTGTTAGGTTGTAAGAGCAAATTCCCCATTTTAGGTGGAAAGCATTCAGTCTTTCACCCTAAGTGTGATGTTAGTGGTACGCTCGGAGGTCTTACCTTTGGCCAGCTTTAGAATACACACTACCTTTTTAACTCTAGGGAGAGACTTCTCCCTTATGGCATAGCTAGCGACGGGAGGCTCCACAAACCTAAGTATTACTACACAATTGCAACCAATGCCAATGACAAAAAAAAGTGAGAGACATCTCACTTAAGGCAAGCACCCCGTGAGAGAGCATAAATTTAACGGAATATAGATCTCAGAGTAAGAAGAAACTGTGTTGTTCTTTCTACCTAGTGTCTACCTGCTACCCTCATTTAATAATGCTTTTTCTCTTAAAGAAAGCCAACCTTCCTCCACCATTTTCACTGCTCCGGTGCAATGCACAGGTAAGTCAGGTCTGGTCAACTTATCCACTCCATCCTCTGGACCAAGTATTATATTTAGCCCATAAAATTCAAATATGGGACCTTTTAAAAATTATTATGCAAAAGCTCTCTTTCCGCTAGACTTATAGATCAGGGATCAACAAACTATGGCCTGTGATCCAAATATGGCCTGCCATTTGTTTTTGTAAATAAGATTTTATTGAAATACAGCCACACCCATTCATTTACATATCACCCTCCGCTGCTTTTGAGCTACAACAGCAAATTACTATCTGGCCCATTACAGAAAAAGTTTGCTGACCCCTGTTCTTAATAATAAAATGAAGCCTGGAATTGTAAGGAAGCATCTCATCACTATATGAAAAGAACATGTTGGAAAATGAAGCCAACACAGAAGAAGAAACCAACTCCAGTATTATGTAAGTTCCCAGATTCAGATGGGCTGGAAATTATTATACCCTAGTGTTTGTCAGTTATGTAAACCAATAAATCCAGCTTTTTCTCAAGTGAGTTTGAATGGGGTTTCTTTCAATTGAACTAAAAGAATTCAAATTCAATATATAGACAAAAATCCATAATGTTCATTGTAGGAAACCAACTCTAATGTCTTCCTCCATTATATGTCCAGCAATACCATAAAGACATTAAACATTTCTTTAGACTAGACTATGACTGCATACTAAAAAATTATGATTTATTTAACAACTAAATATTGTGAAATCATCTGATTTAGGGTTCATTGGGTTTTTGGTTTTGTTTTGTTTGTTTTTTTTCCTAACCAACCATCCTAAGGTATTATTGAACATTGAAAGAACAATAAGAATGGAAACCAAAATTATCCCCCTCTCCCACAAAAAAAAAAAAAATCCAACACTGAATAATCCATCACAGAACAACCTAGATAGAAATATAAAAACAGAAGATAGGTGATACCATTAACTTCCTTAAAATAAGAAAACTGCTCCAGGACCAGCTAAAGAAAGGGCTAACTAGAGAAATCCAAAACACTCGAGGAGACAGGTTTAACTAATTAGGGAGATGGTGATTAAAACTGAAGCTGTTAATTGTCCAGTGAGTACATATCTCCAGTAATGTTCCCCAGAGGCACTCAGCAGTGGGAGACAAAATTAAGCCTAATATTACTGTCAATTATGCATGCATCATTTGTCTTGTATTTCTCTCTCTTTTTAGGAAACTAAAAAGTACACAGAGGTGTGGTTTTCAGTGCAAGCCATGTATTCCTGTGTGGAAATAATTTTATATCATGTTTAGAAACAGAATTATTTTGTGTTTAAACTTGTTTTAATGTGTGCATTCCGGAGCAAGGAGATGTTCCTTCAAACGGGACGCTTTCCATCTGCAGAAGCCAGATGTTAATCTACAGGAAAACTGAAGTGGTTAGTAAGAAAACCAATTATACACAGAGGACAAATATCAAGTGGTGCGGAGAGAGAGGAGGAGGCAGCTTAACAGGCAGTTGGTGAAGCAGTTTTGGAACTCCAGCTTATCGGGGAAAAAATGGTAGTGGGGTTTTTTTTGGATTTTTTTTCTTTTTTTAAATCTATACCAAGAATAGTATGCAATGACAGGATTTCTTTCCCCTGGGTATTTCCTAGGAGTTGCAAAATCACTAAGAGTCAGTGAAAGTATTGTAAAAATGAACTGAGTGAGAATTCTTAGAAGGCAATTTGACATTTTATTTCTACTAAAGATGAAAACCAAATACTTCTAGGGCTAGACATGGGTTCAAATTCTAGCTTTGCTAACAAGCCACAGTATCCTTTCTCCTCTTCTTCCTTAAAGGAATAATATGCCCTGGGTCCTGGCTGCCTATGTACAGCCTAGATTTCCCAAGCTCTTTTGCAGATAGATGTGGCCAGATCATTATGTTTGGGCCAATGGAAGTGATGAGTGTGCCTCCTGGCTCCTTCAAAATGCTTTTCCTGGACTCGTTCATCTCCATATTCTGGCTGGAAAAAGGCGATGACCAGAGCCATGGGTTGAGGATGGCCGAGTGACATCCGCTAGGCATAGACCATTCCCTTCTGGGCTCTGAGAGAGAAATATACTTGCCTATCTTATTTAAGCTACTGTACTTTGGAATCTCTCTGTTCTAGTAACCTAGCCTGTACCCTACTAATACAGTCACTTTATTAAAAAATGATTTGCCCCTGGTTGCACAGAGAGTAAACTCTCTAAGCCTCAGTTTCCTCATCTATAAAATGGAATCATTACACTTACTTCATTAAGTACTAAGAGAAATAAATGGCTTAAGAGATGTAACATGCCCAATCTCATGCCTAACATGCAAAAATGCACTCAACAAATGGTAGATGATGCCAGCAAAGAAGAACTATTTGGGAAGCTGCTTTCAAAGGCCTCCAACATCAAGCAGCTATTGTGCCCACAAAGCCCTAAAGGTAGAAATGTGTATCTGGTTTTGAGAAGGGTTTCTATGGGTAACAACTATTCAGAGAGCTATCTTACATTTTAGCCCAGGAGAAGAATTAACATTAAACAAAGCTTAATTATAGTTTAGCAAACTGTGCCTAAATCTTTAAATAGTTCATTAAATCTTGCTCTATATTAGTAAATGTTATGCAAACACTAGTTATTTGTTTACGCGCAGTTGACTGAATTGAGTCCCATGTTTGTATAAAATATAGTGAAAGTAGAAAGGTACACTAACCTACATTGCCAGATCACCTTACCAGGGTAGGCTGAGAAAGAGACACACAAGTGAGCTGGAATCATCTATAATGCGCACCCAACTTGACACATAGAGTTCGATAGTCAATGGAGACCATGACCTGCTCTCTCCTTGCACACATTTCTCGTCTTTGGATAGTGTCTTTGCAAGGGTCAACTATTGGTCCTCTGGCATTGTAGATTCTTTTTATCTTTTATTGTTGGGACATAGATATTAAGCTGTACTCTTTGGATTTCCCTAACCTTGAGATTTCTTGAACACTGGAGTTGAGATCCTTGGCACCAAGGTAAGGGGACTACTCTGGCTCTAGGGACCTTCCCAGGGCTCCCACATGGGTTTTACACGTCACAAGATGCAAACAACCGCAGGGTTACATCATCCAGTTGAGGCCAGCATCTCTGAAATGGCAGCAGGGATCACATCACCAGGCTTAACTCCTTCCATCTACCCTGAAAATGTCCCACTGCTTATAATGGGATGTGAGTTACTATGGTGATGGGAGGCTGAAACAGAAGGCAATGATAAAAGGTGTTGTATAACCTGTACACACTACAATGAGCACTTATCTCAATAAAATGGATTTGAGATAAAGCTTTGCACCTGACTTTTGGGAGGTATCAGATGGTCAATAAACATTCAGTAAGACAGACTGGACTCTGCCTCCTTTAAGAGACCGAGACACTTGCAGAACCCATGCCCTAGAACCACCAGGCCAAAGCTCAGGAACTATAATACACACACACAGAATACCAATATCCACAACCTCAACCTAGGAATAGAAAAACACTTCTGGTATATTGGTTTCCAGGACCCAAGGTTCTTGAACAACAGTAAAAATCACCGCACTAGGAAAGCAAACAACTCAGGACCTTTATTCTTGCTTGACTTCCCTGAATTGTTACTTACAGGTTCCCGGCCATCCATGGCTTCCATCCAGAGCCTCCGGTCCTCTTCTGACAATGCCTGCATGGTGATAACCCCTGGCCTGTGGAGAAAGGAGGGACATGGATATGAACCCAGAGCCACACTGTGAAGAGACTGACAAAGGTGAACCGTAAACGCTCACTCAACAGAGTGAATGGCTGCTAGCATTAACACCATAAAGAGAGGCACAACGCTAGCTTTCCAATCCACCTGCTAGTCTCAGAAAGCAAATCCCTCTGAGTAAGCCCATCTTCCTCAGAGGGCCAGGGAGGAATACAGAAGATACTTTACAGATAAAGGACACAAAAAAGTAAAGTGATTCCTCTAGACGTTGTTCGTTCCTTTGAAATCTTATTCAATTCAATTCCTCAAAATGCTTAACAGTGTTTTACTCACCGTAGGAATGCAATAAATATTTGTCAGAGTAAATGGAATTATTGGACTCAAGGTTAAAAGAGGGGAAAAATCCAATCCTCATCTCCTAATATCTAGTCCAATGCTTCTAAAGTGCTTTTGACATGGAGAAGTTTTAGGAGGTAATCAGCTTTGTAGTTATGATCATGTTAAATGTGCATAATACTTTTAAAAAATGAATAGTTAACCATGTCAGGTGGTAAGTGATTTACATGCATTAGATCTTTTCACTTACTTACATCTGCTTGCTCTTTAAAACTGAGCACAAACCCTCCGGAAGACGCAATGCTCTAGATATGCCTGCAATATCAAATGGTGTTTGTTGAGTTCCCGTTACATAGGGCACTCCACCAGAAAAACAGACTGCGACATAAAAATCACCTTGGGAGAAGGGGCTCAAAGCCCTCTACGCTCATTAAAGCAGGAGTTCTTCACTCAGAGTCCACAGTCGGATCCCAAAGCATTCCCACACCAACCCCAAATGTATGTGTATTTTCTGAAAAACAATTCAAACCGTCCATCAGCTTCTCAAAGAGGACCACAAACCTCAAAAAGTTAAGAATTACTTGCCAGCAACTTCTGGGTAAAAAAAAAAATAATAATAATTACTGATTAAAACCCCTCATCTTTAAAGCTGGAGAAAGCCTGAGGAAGAGGAAGAGGTGCAGCAAGCAAGAACCAAAGTTCTATCGCCGTCCGAGCCCACGAGCACCACTAAGGCTCACACAGCGACACAGCAGCACAACGACACAGCAGCACAGCGGCACACGTGCAGGCTGGCAACACCCTGAGCAGCAGGAGCCCGAGCCCCACACGCACCCAAGCCTGTTAATTCTGACCCACCTACAATTTCTGCTCCTGGCTTATTTCCATAGTTCCAAAGGATATGCTAGACCTCCTTATATTCAACATATTTCAAAAATCACGCTTGCTTGCTTTCATTGATCATCCCTCAATATCCTCTAAGAAAAAGGTTTTCAAAGATGTGATCACGTAGGTACAGAGGGGTTGGAAATGTGAAGGGCATGGGGCGGGGGGAGGTGAGCGCGTGCCTGTGCGTGTGTATCGTAGAGAGTGAGAGCAAGCCAGAGACAGGAGCGGAGGAGGCGGGTGTATGTGGGTCAGAGGAGGGTAAGTGGCTAGATGGGTGGGTGTGTTGAGGATGGGAGGGACACTGAGAGGGTGGTCATTCCTGGGAAGGCCACACTGGGCACAGGCACCATAACACAAAGATGACTCAGAAGACGAAATAACTCCTCTCTCCATGAGCAGCTGCCTGGACTCTCCCTCCTCTTCCCAGAAACTCTCATTCTCAGACCCAAGTGCCCGCTGCCCATCATCTGCCTGTTCAGCACACCAGCCACGCTGGTGTCTGCACTCTGTGCTGACAGTCATGGCTCCACAGAAGTGCCCCTGTGGTTTGGGGGCACGATGGATTGACTCTGGCCTTCCACCTTTCAAAAAACCAAGTGCAAAGTTTTAGGCTTTTTAATCAATAGTCTATGAAGCTACAGTCCACTGTAGAACTCTCAAGTCCCTGGACCTGGGTCTTTGAGTGTTGCTCAAGGCAGGACCAAGGAGCCCACATGTCCCCAGATCCTCTCCTGCCAGGCGCTCATAGCTAACAGTGACATCGCAAGTGCTGCCTACCTACCGAGGTCTCAGGGACCTCACAGATGTCACATCAGCTTCATGGCACACAGTGTGAAATTTCCACCCAGAGCTACAAAGAGGAAGTTCACACAAACCCAAAGGCTGTGAACAGAGGGCCAAGTGGCCTTGGTAACCAGGAAAGTCAACAGGATTTGTTTTCATTTCAAGAAGACATATCAAAATACAAGTTCTTTTCCACATGTGGTCTTGTTCCCTTTTCGGGAGCAAGGCAGGTTGGGGGGCAGATGGTGCAGAAAGTGGATCTAACACCCTCAGTTCAGGTGGTTTTCTCTCAGCTTTCTGTATGCACATCTGGATGACAGCACTATCCTTTCTAGGCATCTAGAAAACACTCATTTGGCTCCAAGTTCCTTTTCCTTCATTGCAAGTAAAACCACTATTATACAAATCTTTTGCAGGTGAATTTCCTAGAACCAAGGTAAAAGGGTCAACTTATTTTATAATCAAGCAATAGCTTTCTTTCCATATTTACCTTCCCTATGCCTCTACTAACCATCATCCCTCAAAACAAAATAAAAAAAGCAAAACCCTCAATGATCTTCCACCTTCCATGTCAGTCCCTATAAGATAGCATACTCTGAGACCTTCTCTTACAGGGTGTCAATTTAGTTCACATTTGAAATACGTGTAGTTTTTCATAGCAAGAGAGAAAGAGGAAGGGGAGAGCAAGTAGGGGGGAGATGTGGAATGAGGAAGGCAAAGTATAAAACTGTGAAAGAGAAATGGAGTAAATGATCAGAGCTAGTGCAATGGTGAGTTTCTCGTTTCACAAAGAATTGTGAGCTTGTTAGATGCTATTATGAGAGAACGGCAATAATTATAACCCGGCATTATGTTCCAGTTGCTGTACTAAGCACTACATATAAGTTAATTCATTTCATCTTCATAGCTATGTCATGAGGTAAGTATATTCTCATTACTCCCATTTAGCAGATGAGAAAACTAAGGCTCAGAGAGGTTAAGTACCCTTGTCCACAAACACAGAGCTAGCAAGTTACAGAGCAGGATGTAAATACAAGCAGTACATGATGCCACAGCCAATATGAAGGCACTACAGACCCCAAGGAGCTCATGTTGGCCTCTGGTGTCAAAATTGGCCAAGCACTCCTACAAGTACCTTAGTGAACTCCTGCAAGGCATCAAATCAGACTAAACGGTAAAGGGCTCCGGGAAAACCTAAAGAGCTTCACAAATATGAGGACTCAGAATACCACTCTAGGCAAACAGCCAGTCCAGAAGCAAGAATCCAACAGTGTCCAGTGAAACCGGGGCTTACTTTCTACCACTGTGGGTTCTCCACGTTTTTTCTGCCTCAAAATATTCAAGAGACAGAGAGGTAATGAGTTTTTTTTAAAAGAACACAAAAAGCACTAAACACAAAGTATTGATAAATTGGACTTCACCAAAACAAAGAACTTGCATTCATCAAAAGATACTATTAAGAGAATGAAAAGGCAAACCAGACTGAGAGAAGGTATTGGTAATATAAATCTCCAGCAAATACCTACAAATAGATAAAAGAGAAAAAAAAAAACCAATTCAATAAAACATTTGAATAGGCACTTCATAAAAGTAGACATCCAAATGGCCAACATGCATAAGAAACAAGGCCCAAACTGATTACTCATCAGAGAACTGTAATTAAAACCACAATGAGGTAAGACCCCTGTCCTTGGCGGAGGGCATGAAAAGGACCACCGATACCAAGCATCAGCAAGCATGTAGAGCAACAGGAACTCTCACACATTGCTGGTGGGAGAATAAATTGACAAAACCACTTTGGCAATATCTGCTCAAACTAAAACACCTGTCCTATGACCTAGCAACTCTACCTCTCTCTATATAATCAAGAGAAATGAGCACATATGTCTACTGAAAGGTACATTCAAGAATGCTTGAAGTCTTAATGATAATAGCCAAAAGTTGCAAAAATAATAAATAGCCATCAATACGGGAATTACTGTATGTTTAAACAATGGAACACCAAACAATAATAAAAAAGAACCAACTACAGTTACATGCAACAACATGAAGGAAGGTCACAGACAGATGAGGAAAAGAGGCCAGACACAAAAGCCTACACACTGTATGATTCCATTCATATGATGCTCACATACTTGCAAAGCTCTTCTGTGGTGACAGAATTGAGAAGAGTGATTTTGTTTGGGGGTAGGGACATGGGCAATGACTGGGAAGGGGTACAAGGCAACCCCCTGGAGTGATAGAAATGTTCCATGTCATGATCTGGGTAACTACTCAGGGGTAAAAAGTTTGTAAAAAGTGTATAAAAAGTCATTAAAATACAGACTTAAGATTTGTGTTTTTTACTGTGATTACACCTCGATAAAAAACTTTTAGATACCCAAGACGTAAGACTTCTCATCAATAACTTAGGCTCCCTGGTTATCCTGACTCTAGTGCTCTCTAGCTGTGTAACCCCAGTGGACTAGCAATTGAACTGCCCTAGGCTACTCTTATCATCTGCATTTTAAAGGACAGTAGTATAGAGCAGTTCAAGTACTCGTCCACTAGCGTCATCAGGATTATACCTCAGGGCATGTTGTGAAGGTTAAATGAGAGGTATAGAAGGCATTTCCAAGTGTCAGGCACACAATAAATGCTCCCAAAACTAGCTGTTATCACAGGGGCAGGTGGGGTGAGAGGGAACAGGATGGCAAGTATGGGGTAGTGTTAAAATTATGACTGGAGAAGGGCAGGTGTGTATACTTTCAAAAGGAAAAGACACAACCCACAGGTGCTGCTGATACGCATGACCCCAGCCCCAACACGCTCACACACAGCATTGGAAATCAGGCCTCCATCACAAAGCACGCAGGGCCCAGAGCTAAAGGGCCACACCTGCTCTAACATCGTGGCCATTGCCTTTTCCCTCCTGAGTAAAGCATCAAAGTAGCCTACTACTCCCTTTTGAAATGAATGTCTGATAACCCATAAGAACAGAGAAGAGGTCTTTAGCAAGTTCTAGAAAATCTGCTGAAGAGCTCCCTCCACACACCAGATGAGAGAAGGAGTCAATGACTTAATCCTTTGTAGAGCTCAATGCCTAAGACTCTACTTAAAATACAGCACATCCTTTTCACTCTGAATACATCCTTGGTTAGTGCTATATCTGAACCAGCTTGAGAATCATGGAGGAGGATCTGGAATTTTCTCTAAGCTGGCGCCCAGCTCTCACACCGCAGGAGCCATGCAGAAAACAGCTCTTCATCTATCACAGGGCAAGTTGCTACCCACCACCGTATCTCCTCCAACCCCGGCCCCCAAAAGAGCGCAGGGGAAACAAGATATCATTGAGCGACACATCCAGGATCCTGGGGCCACTGCTGTCAGCCTTCTCACCAGCAGCCAAGAGCAAGTAGAAGCACAACCAGCCCCAATTCCAGGGTTACTCGACAGCTCTCCTACTTTAATTTTATTCCTGAATCTGAGTCAACAATAGTGATCTCAGTGGTTTGGCAATCTACCCACTTCCTACAGGACAAGGAAATGCTGTTGCTAACTCCACCCCATTGAAACAAACACACTCAGAAACTAACAGTACTGTTCTTTCTAAATCAACCTCTGAAGATCTAGGGTTTACTCATTCATGAGACTATAAATCTTCTGTTGGCAAGAGTTCATTCCCCAGCTTCCATCCACACTACTGTACATTTAAGGGTCAAGTTCTGAGTAAAAGGAGGACCCACAGAAACACATATTCTCGCAGCCTGTACGTGAAACCTGCCTCACTGTGCTTATACAGGAAGACAAAGGGAACCGATGAAGGCCAGGAGAACGGGCTGCCACCCGTACATGAAAAGAGCTTTGCAAGTGCCCGAAATAGCTACTGGGAAAAGCGATTGCTAACAATTCCTGGACAATGACAAGCATTTAAGGTTCAGTGGATCCTAATTTACACAAAGACATGGCCAAAGCCATGTAGAATAATCTTGAAGACTGACATCTTTTCCATGTTTGTTTGAGATTATAGATTCGAATGTCTGTAGAAACCAGGTATGTAAGCAAAGTAAGAGAAACTGGATGAGAAATTCTTTACTCCCTTAAGAAAAATAGGTTTGGTCTCATATTCTTTAAAACATGTAGCCCTTTGGCTTTTTTTTCTTTTGCACTTTTACTTTTGGATAGAAACATAAGAACAAAGAAGTATTTCCCCTCTGTGGGAAAAACAACAGTGCAAGTGCAAAGCAAAAAGGCAGCTATCACCTGTCTTCATGGGGGAGAGGGGCAACAGGGCATGTTGGGGACTGTGGCAGAGTCAAGAGCACACGTCCCACCTAAAGGAAGTATCTGCCATTTGGCTTGACTACCGGCTGGCACATGGGAAAGCATGATCAGCAGTTCCAGGTTTTTTTCAATATTAAAATGTTGCCTCAAATACTATTCACGCCAAATTGAACATGTCTGTGGACCAACAGTTTGCAACTTCTGGTGTCTATCTTTCTCCACCTCTTTCTACCCAAGCTTCACCCCAGGTTATCATGGCATGTTATAATGTCATCTCATGCACTAGGAACAAAAATGTGCGTGCCTGTATTCTTTTTTACCCCCCCCCAAGTCAAACTCAGCAGAATTATCTCCAGTTCATCCACAAAGGAGGAACTTGGGCTACCTTCCCTTTTTCTTCCAATACTCAAGGACCCACTGCCTTCCCTGGAGGGCAACATTAATCTACTGTTTGGAGACAAAAAGGTCATGAATCTGCACTATTATGCATGCACTGATATAATAAATCATTGAGGCCCTTGGTGCATTACAGATCTCTGTGTATGAGAAGAATTCATAATATGCTAAGATAACCTGGGTGGGGTAAAGACGAGAGAGACAGAGAAAGTGAGATAAAAACCAGAAGTTGCTGCAAACTGGCAGCCCCCATACCATACGTAAGATTTATTGAGTGTTTATTATGCGCCAGCCACTATGCTAAGGACTTTACTTGCATCATCGTTTATTCCTCACAGGAACTGTTTGAAGTAGGTACTATCATTATGCCTCTTTTTAAAAGTGAAAAGACAGACTCGAGGAAACTACTTGCACAACGTCACACTGTTAAGTGCCAAGTGCCAACGTCTGAACTTAAACCCAGGTGTGCCTGACTCTAAAGCAAAGCCCGCATCTCAACCACAACGCTGCACTGCCCCCATGTGCATGCAATGTATGTGCCTGGGATCCAGGAAGACCAGCTCCCTAGAGGGAGGGAAGATGGGAGGGAGAGAGGAAGAAGTCTCCCTCCCACCCCCCTAAGAAGCTATTTTAGCAATAGCTTCTGATTATGAGGATCTGATCCTAATTAATAAATGAATCATAACCCATTAAAGCCTGCAGCACTGACCTCTTGAGAGGAAAGGTCCTAAAATAATTAGGACCATAGCAACAATAATAGTCTAAAGAGTAAATATTGCCAACCCCATCAGAAAAGTTCTTACATTTTTATGAGAGACTGGAGTCATAAAACATCAGGAAGCCCAAAGAAATCTTTAGAATATTAAATTGCATGGCTCTTAAATGTAACAGATATTGATTGAGTGACTATTACGCACCAGCCATGATACCAGGCACCAGGGACACAGGAGTTAGCACATTTTGACACACTGCACAGGGAAAAAGCACTATTCATTGACGGGATGGGTGAGATTCAAGGACAATGCAAATACTTGTTACTATTATTGATAACAAACTACGAAAATATATCTTCTGGTTTGTTTATCTTATTTTTTTTTTCATTTTTACTATTCTGTCTCACAATGAACAGAAATTTACAGAAGTGGAGTTTACTGGTTAAACTGTTTCCTCTCTTCGGATTTATATAATAGCAAAACTTTGGTTTAGATTTTTTTAAAACTCCTATTTAGAAATTGGCAAGTAAACTGGTTATACTCAATCAACAAAACTCCAAATTTCACTCTGCAGACTGAAGAGTAGATATATGGTTGCCTCAGTCCCCTCCCATCAAGCCCATGAACCATTACATCCTCTTCTTCCTTAAACCGGAATAAAACAGCAAACAAGCATGCTCTCATTTACTTAAAAACAAAAACCAAACTCACTGGCATGTTCAAACTACATGAATTCTAAAGATTCCAAGAACTCCTTAACTAGCTCATTTTCCAGAATGGCCACAAAAGCAATTCTGAAAGTATGATGTCTCCCCCAACCCAAGCCATGGAAGTCAGAGCAGTATAACACCCTCTGAGGAAGGAAAAAGCCATTTCCTGCCTGAAATGTCAACGGCATTGAGACCAGCACTCTAATCCAACCAGCAGGAAGGCAAAATCAAATATTATTTCAAACAAGGGGTAAGAAGGGGAGGGAGGGGAAATACGAAACCAGGAAAAATGGATTCATCTGTTGCAAAAGATAAAGGCACACTGCACCAAGAGGGAAAAAGTAGGACTGCCAGGTTCTCAGCACACATCAGACAGTGAAATCACTCATCCGTTTTCTTCACCATCACAAATAAGCCATTCCTGAAGCAAAGAGCCTGGCACTTCAGTTCCAAAAGCCAGGTAAAAGGTAACGTTTAAATAAATGCCTAACTGAGCATGTTTGCTTTTGCAGGAAAGTGGGTATGAATGATCCATGGTAAAAGGGTGGGAGGAAGGAATTTCTAAAGAAAAATGAGTCATTTAGAATACTCTTCCTTTAAGGAATAATATTCACATGACGATTTCCTCTACATAGAAAACACACACACACACACACACACACACACTCATACAGACTCCTAATTGTCAATGTGCAAAGGGTAGCTAATTTTCAACTGGACCTTCTAATAGTTACTAATACATACACAAAACTGCCATCTAGAGGTTGAATGCTGAAGCAAAGTCTGTTACATAAGACAATCCTTTTTGGAAAACACAAAATCTCACAGTCAAACAATTTCACAAAGACATGCAAACCAGTGCATGCACACAAACCACATACCAAGCTAAAAGCAATAGTATTATTTTAATTTAAAACTAGTATGGTTGCTTTTGAGACCATAAATTAGAAGAAGGGGGCATAAAATTTTTTAACCTTTACAAGAAATATGTATAAATAACAGGTTATCACATACATAGCTTGGAAATAGAATCTTCCCCCAGCAGGCCTTTTGCATACATATATCCTTAATGCACCTATAGTCACTCGGCTTATGGATGACTTGAAAAATTATGACACTACAGGAAAAGGAACACCGTTGAGACAAAAAGCATGCCCACAGAAGCATCTACCAGAGTGAAAGTTCACCATAAGAACAATAAAGTCCCAGGTAGAGGGGAAAAAAATGCAGAAGCACTCCTTTTCAGACAGAATTCCAGCAGAGAGGAATGTTATTGCATTCTATCTCCAAAACAATCCTTCAAGTTAGTTACAACTAGCCCTAATTTACACATGTGGTTAAAACACTTCCCCAGGGTCACACACCTCGTAAGGAACAGATCCCAAATTCAAACTTAGGGCAGCTTTCAGCTTTCATATCCATCATGCAGCTTGTTATACACATATACTTGAGATGAGGGTGCTGACTGATCAGAGGGTTCCAGCAGATTTTTCAGATCTTCCATAAATCTTTCTAGCTTCTGCTATTCTAACTTTAATCAAGTTTCCATTTCCCTGGGTTTTTTCCCCCAATTTGTACACAAATGCAGATTATATGTGTATCTGCTGAAGTTTTAGTTTAAGTAGCAACTAATATAATTAAGTTCCTCTAGTCCCTTACACAATAGTTCACCAAGGTCTCAAAGGAAAGAACTCATGCGTCTCTAAATTCCATCACCATAAAAAATAAAGTTGAACCACCACATGCACATGGTACTGTATTAAAGGCTGTATGAAATGATGTTTTTCTGCCTCTGGAAGCAAATCACCTGAAACAGACATTTAGAACTGAACAGAGGTATATAAAACATACCTAATTAAACACCTAGTCAACTAATACAAGGGAAAGCTCATTACTATGCAAACAAATACAGGGTGCTTGGCGGGAAGAAGATAGAGTTTACAGTGGGTATAACATGCTAGGCCAGGACTGGCTCAGAGGAAAGCTGTTGTCCTTTACCTATTCATGAAAAGCTTGCAGAAGAAGGAGGACTTCGGAATCGGTATGAAAGAAAATCAGATAAGGGCTTTTAAAGAAAGTCCAGTAGATTCATAAACTTAATATGCCCACTGTCGGAAGAGTCTCTAGCATGCAGTAATGCTCAATAAATAAGGAAGGAAGGGAGGAAGGGAGAGAGGGAGAGCAGGAAGGGAAGAGGAGGGCGAATGCATTCAGGGTATTGCAGTCCTGCCATCGTTCTCTGTAATAATGAACAGGTTAAGTGCCCCTGCTTGTTCCATTTTCCCACACCCTTCTGACACTCCAGGTTTGCCAGGACAGACTCAACATACTGGTATTTACACCTTAGTTGCTTGAATATATATGTGTGTGTGTGTATTCCATACTCAAAGGTAAGCTCCAGGAAGACAAGGACTATTCTTGTCTTGGCCCTAATAGATTCCTAGCACCAAGTACCCTTGCCATCTCCACCTCTAATACGCTGTCCTTGCGCCACCTCTAGCGAGGGCCAATGCTGGGAAAGGAACATTTAACACACACAACATTTTCAAATGCATGGACTTCTGTTGGAGTCAGCTAATCTCAGAAAAAAATAAAGCATTCAAATTGTTTCCTTTCCCCAAATGTAAACACTGTTCCCCAACAGACTACACTGATTCAGTGAATCGAGAGAAGTCTTTTGTTTCTGTTATTTTCCATATAGTTTGGTGGCCCCTCCTGGAAAACATTTGAGAGAAAATATCCATGTCATTTACATCTGTGAGAAATTTCTTAAAAACAAACAACTCCAAGGATGCTGGCAAAAGACTACAACCATGATTCTTTAGCTTAAGCAAATATTTTCCCTACACATGCTCATTAATTTCCACAAGATACTGCACAGTGGAGTTAATTATTGAAAGTGATTGCACAGATATAAGCAAGTATGACTGATTCACATACCATTACCCCGAAAGGGTGCTTTTAGACGACGTCCCATTTTTTACCCAGAAATTTTACGCTACACTCTAAGAGTTGATACAATTTTTAAAAGATGATAAATCTGGTCTTTATTCAATTAACCAATATAAAATATAAACCTTCAAATGCTCAGTGCTATGGTAATGCAAAAGCATCCAAGAATGCTTCCTTATTAAGGTATTAAAAAAAAAGGATGATTTTTAAAAAACTAATGACAGTTTAGGCTACAGAAGAAAGAAAAGAAATAAAAAAAGAAAAAAAGAAAAGAAAAGAAAAGCCAGAATAAAGAAGGTAATTTATGTGAACGGGCTACTCTGTGAAGTGGGGTCCCTTGTCAATGGGGAGGTGTCGAGTCAGCCACTTAAAGGCTGGCAGGGGCACAGGTGCAGCCTCATGGAGAGAGGCCCTCCCTGGTCAACACTGTGTCTGTTTCCTAGAGCTGTTGTAACAAAGTACCACAAACCACAGGGCTCACACTACAGAAAATTTATAGTCTCATCAGTCTGGACCAGAAGCTAGAAGTTCGAGATCAAGGGGTTGGCAAGGTTGGTTCATTCTGAGTCTGGGAAGGATCTGGTCCATTCCACTCTCGACGCTCACTGGCGATCTTTGGTAATCCTTGACTTGTAGATGCATCAGCCCGATCGCTGCCTTCAAGTTCACATGGAGTTCTCACCCTGTCGGTGTCTAGCTCTGTGTCTAAATTTCCCTTTTTTATAAGGACACCAGTCATATTTGATCAGGCCCACTCTAATGATCTCATTTTAACTTGATTATCTCTATAAAGACCCTATCTCTTTCTTGGTAAAATCTCTAATGTAAAAAAAAAAAAAACAAAGACCCTATTCTCCAAATAAGGTCGTATTTTCAGATACTGGGGATTAGGACTTCAACATATGAAATAGGTAGAGACATGATGTAATCCATGACAAATACCTTCTGAGAAAATAAAAAGCATTCTCCTTTGGAGCATGTTGTGGCAACACCCCCCAACTACTACAAGTCACTGACATTTATTTAAAGCCATATCATTTTCTTAACGTTAGAGTAACTGAATTTCAAAAGAAATCAGAAGAGAAATTCAAAGACCCATCATGTTATGTTGATTTAACTGGCATGATACCTTGATCTAAAGCAAGTTTTCAGTTTGAGATTGAAAAAATACAAAAAATTTCTATTAACTTTAACTTTTAAATGTTGGAAACAATAAAACTCTTTTGAAGGAAAGCCTAAGATACAAAGAGCTAATACTGGCCTGTGAAACATTTGCTCAGAATAGTCCTGGGGCCTTCAATATTTCAGATCTGAACTTCCCTCAAAGCTAGTTCTGAACAAAAGAGTTAAAGGAAGGCACTAGAAGGACTGGATGAGATGTGGCCTCTAAAATCATGTGGAAGCTGATATGGAAGGGTGTAGGACACAGAGAAGAGAGTGAAGGCCTACTTTTGAGATGTCAAAAAGAACTTAAGACACAAGAATTAAAAGTATATTTCTGGAAAACGCATTCAGCATTAAAAAGGATCTTTGACATACAAAGTTCAAAAACCACAGATCTAAATTCCAAAGCCCTGGATTAACACTTAATTTGATTTCCAGCTCATTCAAAGAATGGGTCAAAGAATTACAGCAGTTCTTTCTGTAGGACCTAAGTATCAGGGATCAACCCTTTTCACCATGATTTGAGGATTAACAAATTGACAGCAATGCATTGGGATACAATGAAAACAATTGACTGATAAATGGCACTATTGATTTCTCCTACTCATGCTAGTCTCCTTGGATTAAAAAAAAAAAGAGTGTCACCTTAAAAAATAAAGGTGGAGCCAGGCACGGTGGCACGTGTCTGTAGTCCCAGCTACCTGGGAGGCTGAGGTAGGAGGATTGCTTGAGACCTGGGCAACATAGCAAGACCCCATCTCTAAAAAAGTAAATAAATAAAAGGTGGAAGAATGGGTGTCCAGGAAAAAAATACCATTCATGGAACACCTACCAAGTGCCTGGCACTATGCTCTTATCTGCTCTGCCTCTTTTAATTTAGTCATGAGAGGACTTTCTGAAGGTCACACAGTAGAAGATGTAAGAACAGAAGCCAGTTTGCAGCTCTAGTTTATTGCACCATTAGTTTATGATGCCAAATGCAAATGATCAAGTGATAATAGCATTTCTCAGATTTCAGAGCCTGCAAGTTGAACACTCCATGGTCTCTCTGAAATGCAACCACTGACAGCACTGGGCTCATCACTGGAAAACACTTCTAAAATATCCTGAGTTTTGAGGCAGCAATGTGCCTTGGAGTGTACAGATTCCTGCGAAATCCCACTTTAGCCCTAGGGAAGTGACTTCACCCCTCAAAACTGCAGATTCCTCAGCAGTTGCATGGGGGTAAGGGAGCACCCTCCTCCCTGGATGATAGTGAGGATGGCATGAAACAATGGATGAAAGTGTTCAGCTTACAGAAAATGCTCTGGGTACTAGTAGTTTCCTCACCTCTCCTCCTCTTCAACATCCTTTACCTAAAAAGGTAGAGCGTTATTGTGGTGGTGGTTTTTGCTTTTGTCCTGGTGAAGTCATCTGTCTCAGAGACTAGAAATCCCTTTTTCTACTAGTTTATATTCTTCTCCGCATACAGATTAAGTATTAAGCTACTTAGTAAAAGAGCCTGAATTTTTGTTTTTGTTTTGCTTTGCTGTTATTGCTTGTCATGTTTCTAATAAGGAAAGTGTTTTTTATGTCCTCTGATGAAACTGTATCGTGAAATGTGTGGTGTTCAACGCACTAATTACTAGTAAGAACGAAGGACAACTAAAAAGCTTGAAAGTGTAGATTCTGGGGTCTCAGCCCCAGAAAGGCAGACTGCATAGGGCTGGGGCAGAGATCAGGAGTCTGTGGTTCTAACAGGCACCCCCAGTGGACGCTGAGTGCAGGTGGTTCTCACCGCACAGCGACATACATTGATGTGATGCAATCGACTCACAATGCTGACCTCCTGGAATATCACTTCCTAAAGGCCATAGCATTTGTTAAAAAAATAACATATCAGCATTAAGTATAAAGGACAAAAGCACTCAAATCCTTAAAAACTGGCAATATCCCATATTCTAAGTCACATAAATCTGTGGTCCCCAACCCCCAGGCCGAGGCCTGTTAGGAACTGGGCCCGTGGACCTTCCCCTCTCCCACCCACGCTGGTCCATGGAAAAACTGTCTTCCATGAAATCAGTCTCTGGTGCCAAAAAGGTTGGTGACCACTGGCATAAATCACACTTTAACATCTATTTGTGTCTTAGTCAAATAAAATGTTAACAGTCACTACATAAATGTTAATATATTCTACAGTTAACGTGCTCTGAAAGCATTTTGAACCCTTCCGTTGTTAAATATAACCATCCACATTTCGACCGTCTGCCTCTCTGGCCAAGAAGGTGGAGCTGAGGAACCTGTGGGAGGCAGGACAGCAAGGCAATGGCCTTCTTGCTAAAGGACACTGGTGAGGAGTGTAGGAATCTTCAAGAGAAAAGGGCTCTGGGCAGAGTTCCCAGAGATGCCACCACCTAGCAGGTGGAAACACCTTTTCCTTCTCTTCTCAGTCCCCCTTCTGGGTATGTGAGGAAGACACAGAAAGACACTGGGCAGAAGAAAAACACTGCCCAACTGTCACCCAATCTTGGAGACCTACAAAGAAAGCCAAAAGAAGATGGCTCCCGGGGCTGCCTACTCACCTCCTGCTTATCAGGAAGAGCCTCGTCAGAACCATGACCAAAACCCTTCCGCGTCACGTTAGGGAACCAGGGACAGAAACTCAGGAGAAATCAACTCCCTACATGTGCCGAATGTGACACATTTGGTCTCCGCTTACAATCGGGGCGTGCGTGGCTTTGGTGGGCATCATAAAGAAGGGAAGGCACTAGAAGTGCCGGCAAGGGTGGGAATGAGATGGAGGTGCCATGGCGACTTTTAATTACCCAAAAAGCAACTCTCCACCACCTCTCGGGAAACATCTGAAGAAGAAAACATGAAAATCATTTGCTTTAGAAAGCCTCCCCTGGGCTCGTTTTCCACGTGATGGAGAGCCGCAACGCAAGGCACACCCTCTTCCAAACAGCCCTGCAGACGGTCACCTCCAGGAACCGTGCGCGTTTGAGCGGCATCCCAGCCGGCTCTGCTTCCACACACACACACATCTTCTGAATCTCCTCCAAGGATGCCAATAATATGAGTTCCCTTAAATCACATGCAAAGACAGGTGTCTATGAGTGCTAAAAAGCACCCAGATTTAGGATTTGTTTAAAAGCAAGAATAATCAATTTGGGTTTGGGGAGGGCTCTGTGCAACCCCTTTGCCACCCAATTCAACCTACCTCCCACACTACCCTCTCCCCACCCTTCCTTCTCACACCCCATACATAGTGACAGGCTGGGGCACTTACTTTTCTTTACAAATTATATCTACTTCTCAGTGTTTAGAAAAGAAATGAAATATCCAGTTTGATAAGCATGCAAGACAAACTCATTAGCAACAAATAATAACAGCTAGTACTTGTGGAACACTTATTACCTGCCACTCAGCCAAGCATTGTGCATGCATTATTCTCCTTAAGTCCTTACAACAATCCCAGGAACTAGATACTATTACCACCTTCATTTTCCAGACGAGGAAATCAAGTCCCCGAGAGATTAGGTAACTTGCTCAACATCACACAGCTACTATGCAGCAAAGTCAGAACTGGACCCCAGGTTGCCTGGCTTGAGAGCCAAAGGCGCAATGACTGAATTGCTTAAGAGATGCAGTTAGTTTCCCTGAACTTCTGATTTAGGCTAAAAGGGCACACTCTCTCCATGGGAGCTCCAGCAGCCACAGTGCAGAGCAGACACCTGCCACGAGAAGGCTGTCCACACCTGCCAGCACACGAGGAGCACGCTCCAGGCAGTACTCAGTCTCAGGACCCCTGAGAGCCAGGGAACGTTGACCACAGGTAAACTTCCCAGGGAAGGGGAAGTTTGTAGTACTGGCTTGACAAAATGGTGTGGGGTTTTTTTTTTTTTTTAAATAAAGGGGAGAGATTAAATGGGGAGAGATTATATGAGTATCATGCTGAGATTTAAGGATCTTGGTGCCAGCATTGCTGATCTTGAACAGGCAGCTCAAATAAGCTCAACACGTGGGTTTCATTGAAGGAGTCAACCTGTTGCCAAGTAAAGTGTCTCAAAGAATTGGAATGTTGTCAAACTAGCTTAACACCATGAAATGGCACAACTTAATGAGAAGACTCTGCAAATCTTGAGGAACACAACACACAGCTCTCTCCGAAGACTGTGATTTCACAAGTGGTCTGGTGTCTTTTCCTGGACACCTGCATACATCAGTAGGTGAAATGCTGTAACTAAAAGCTGATTTTTTTTTTCTATTTGAGTAAAATTTCTTCCATGCCAATTCCTCTTGTGTCATTATATTAATTTTTTTTAAGTAAAAAAGAAAAAAATTCTCAAACAGCTGATACAATCATGCTACATAGTCAGTTTCCTTTAAACATCTACCCAATCTCCTAGAGATATAATATACATTCCTGAGCACGGAAGCACTCACATTAAAGTAAAACGAAGCCAAGCCAGTGATGCAGTGCTGAATCTAAAAGATAAGGAGGCTGCGTTGATCCTTGCAAATCAGCAAGGGCCTGGATCCAGCACGCTGGATATAGGTGAAGGGAAGGAGAAGGAAGGAACAGTGGAGGCAAGGTGAAAAAAGCAGAAAAGCTGTGACTGAAAGGAAAAGGTAAGAAAGACAAAGTCAGCAAGATTTGATCCTAGGAAAAGCGTGACAGCTACTCACCTGTCTACTGCTTCTACATCAAAGCAAAACCTCTTCTCAATAGAGTCTGTTTTCCGCCGTGTGCAGGATTTGAGGGTGATTGATTCATCTTCTCCCTGGTGGGAACGCACAGACTGTCAAGATGAGGCCAGAACATGGGCTCGCTCTGCTCCTCTCCAGGACAAACATGACACGTAAACAGGAACCATCATTTCGACTTCTCGAATCTGAGTGTTCACGACCACGTGAGGCAGAAGGTTGATCATAAACCTTTCCAGGCAAGAGCCTCATGCCGCTAAACTTTGTAAACCATTTTATTCTTAGAACCAAACATCTTTAGTACCCGTGTGTCATGATGGTACAGCATCAGTCCATGGTGGATAAATTCTTGTTGATATGTTTTAAACAGACTTAATTTACAGGTCTGATAAGAGTTGAAGAAGATGGTCTCCTCCCAACTCTGAGCTTCTGTGATCTTGGGTCAGTCATTTCTTCAAGAAAACCTTCTTGAACCAGGTCAACTATCCCCAAGATGTATTCACACAGCACCATGTACCTCTCCTTCCCTTATAGCACTGATCACGGCTGAAACTGTCTGTTGATATAGGTGATAATTAAAATAACGTCACTCTCCCCATTAGAGTATAAGCCCCCTGAGGAAAGAGACTGTGTCTGTTTTTGTTTACTCTGTCTCTCCTGAGCCCAGCAGGGTTCTTAGAATACAGTAGGCGCTCAATAAATGTTTTAACAGTTTTACTGACATATAATGTGTGATAAACTGTACATGTTGCAAATGTACAATTTTTACATCTGTGTACACCATGAAAGCATCGCCAACAAACACTTCCACTACCCCTAAAAGCTTCCTCGTGTACCTTGGTAATCCATCCCCAGTCCGTCCCAGGCAACAGAGAATCTGCCTTCTGTCTCTCACTATAGATTAGTTTGCATATTCTGTAATTTTATATAATAAAACCACATAACACATGCTCTCTTTAGTCTGGCTTCTTTCACTCGGCATAATAATGCTGTGACTCATCCATGTTGCTGTGCACATCAAGAGTTTATTTCTTTTCACTGCTGAGTAGTATTCTGTTGTACAAATGGAATGCAACAAGTTCATCTCAGAGCACTAATTTATTGCCTGGAAACATAGAATGGTGCTGTCCCTGATTTCTTTTCTCTTTCTGTCACTTAGGAATTTGTCAGGGTTTCTGTTTCTCCTGCCTCCGCCAATCTTTTTATTCTAAATTAGGGGGGAAATTAGCAAGCTTGCCTAGTTTGTTGAAATAATAGGAAATGTGACTACAGAAGGTAAAATTTAACCACCCTTTAATATCACAATAGCACATAAAACACAGAAGGCCTAGGAAGAGACAGTTTATATTTACAAGCCTTACAACTATTGTCTTTTACTGAATAGCAAAGATTAATTTCTCAGATTGAGAACTGTTCTTTCTCCAGTTTGTAAAATGTATGCGTGTAAACAACCAAACGTAAGGCATTCTGACCTTGGCGATTTCTAAGTATGTTTCGGATTTAATGGCTATGGACCAGCTTCCACATCGAAAGCTTACGTGCAGTGTCGCAGAGAAATGGGAGGGAACAGGGACCTATAAAAGTATCATCAAATATAAGCAGAAAAAAGAGGAAGATGAGATTCTGTTCCAAGGATGACCTCACATACATATCAGAAAAAAAATCTATAAAGGTGATCCATTCAACTACTGACAGTTTGAAAATATAGAAGACATAGATAATCATCACTTAAATAAATGAAAAGTTATAACCATGACAAACATTATTTTAAAAAAAAAAAAGAGGCAGCAGGCTGTGCTACAAAAGCCTAAATTTGGGGGATCTGACCAGGTTTGCAAGGTTAGGAAAAGCTTTCCTGAGCTGGGATTAAAAGGATTCATAGGCAATACAGCAAGGAGAAAGGAGCAGGGGGGCGGAGAAGAGCAGGTGGAAAGGCCCTGTGGTCAGGGTCTGCAGAGTCCTGGAGGGACAGAAGGGAAGCCGGTGTGGCTGGATGCCCAGAGTGAGAGGAAAGCAGAATGAGCAAGGGTTGGAGGGAGGGCAGGATCCTGCTCTGTATCCTGAGAGCAGCAGGAAAATACAGAAGGGTTTCAAGCAGGAGAAGGAACAGAATCCACTAGGATGCTGCAGACCTGCAGAGAGGAGCCTCATCTCAGAAGGCAGCATGCAGGAAAATTCTTTCATCCCACAGCGGGTCCACTGTCCGAGAGGACGTAGCAAATCTGCTCCTAACTCCAGGCCTGAAGCTAGGAGAACAGTGGGTACCTTCCAAGGAAAATAATCCAAATGAAAGGGACAGTGAGGGGGCAGAAAGGGTGGAGAAAAAACATGTCAGGAAAAGAAAACACCCTATTATCTATGTTAATAGGTATCTAAGTTATCCATCTATGTTCCATCTACCTCCAGCTCCTAGGAGCTTTGTTCAAACACGTATGCAAAGACATCACATGCTTCCTCTGTACAAATCAAGAAGACATCACCTCTAGACAGCTAGTCCCCATGTTTCCTCCACTACAAAGCTGAAGAAGCAGTTATGTCATGGAAAGACATGGCTTCAGAATCAGGAGATTCAGATCCCAGAATCAGGATTTGAGTGCCAGCTGCACCACTCATTCATTATATGACCTTAGAAATCATTTTCTCTCTCTAAACCTGCATTTTCTCCTTTGCAAAAGAAGGAAAATTGGATCAAACAAGGATGTAGAAAAGCATGAAACATAATATAAAGGTAAGGAATTACTAATTATTGTAATGTTAAGGTCCTACTATAGCATTCATTACGTGTCAGGCTCCATCCCAAGAAGGTTGTACATGCTGACTTACACAAACCTCTTATCAACCCAACGAGGTGTTTATGATCATCTCAGTAAGGTCTTTAGAGTCCCAAACATCCACCACAATTGGTCTCCACCCTTCACTTTCAAGTGTGATGAAAAAGAACACAGAAAATACAAAAGATGTATTCATTAAAAAGTTTAGGAAAGCACAAGATAAAAGGCCCCAAAATAGACTATGTGAGAGAACAATTAAGCAAAGCTGATTTCTAGGACTAAGAGTTGGAAAAGGACTAAGACTCCATCCAAGGAAAACAGGCCTAACTCTGTTTCCATATTACAAAAACTAGGGGACACCTATTAATACAGGTTTTTAATATTCCTTCTCCCTGTAAATTCTCTGTTATGATATTTTAACATGTCTGTTTTCCTGAGATTATTTATAAGTCAACTCCACCCCCTGCCAAGAAACATGAAAAGGGCTTTGTTATTGCTTTGCTACAGGGAAGGAATAGAGATGCTGATAAACATCGCTATTGTGGCTTAAGCAAAAGAAAGCCAGGAAGAGAAATTGGAAGTAGAAGAGAGCACAGGGCGCAGCATGGCTGAGTAGCTAACAGTCATGACAACAGCACCTCACATCGCTGAGCCGGGCACCGTGGTATCAAAGCCAGTGCTCTAACCTCCACACTAGAACACGCCCACACACATGCAAACTCAACATGCTGCACAAAATGCACCACAGAGAGGACCAGGGCTGGAATGCTTACAGAGGACAAATCTAGCAGCAGATTAGACACAACTGAAAAATTATTGAAACTAAACATAGGACCAAATTATTCAGAATGTAGTCCAGAGATGCAAAGAGATAAAAAATGTAAATATTTTTTATTAAAAACACTTAAATATCTCCAGAAGGAGATAATAGCAAGAATGGGGAAGAGTCAAATTCAAAGTGATGATTGGCGAGAATTTTCCAGAGTTATCAAAAGAGATCAAACCTCATATCCAAGAAGGCCAAACATTCCCAAGCAGATGGAGAAAAAAAGAAATTCGAACTAGGACTATCATAACAGAATGAAGAATATCAAAGGACGAAAAGAAGTATTAGGAGCAGCCAAGGAGAAAAGACAGATCCCCTCCACAGGAAATGCACCTGGCCTGCTATGAGAACACCCAGAGGAGACTGACAGGCAGGAGGGAGAAGCAACGGCTCTATGGAGGGAGGAACTTCGAGCATTCAAGGAGCTGCCCAACAGCAGTGACGCTGGGAGCCTGATACAGCCTGTTGCCTCTTCCAAAGACGGCCCACGTGCTCCTCGTGCAATGAGATTGATACTCTTCCCATCAATAGGCAGGGTTACATCCCCTCCCACTGCACCTGGCTGGGCTTTTGTGACCTTCAACCAAAAGGCAGGGCAAAAGTAAGGTCATATAACTTCTGAGATTAGGTCATCGAAAGGCAATGCAGTGTCTGCTTTAGTTGCTGAAACATTCACTCCTGAAACCGTTAGCTGCCCCGAGGCCACCAGGCTATGAGGAAGCCCAAACTAGCCCACGTGGAAAGATGGGATGGACAGGCCTGAGACTATGCACAGAAAAAGGAAGAGAAGAAGGGAGACAAGGAGAGAGGAGACCAGGAGAGAGGGAGAGGGCTATACCTGGCCAGCCTTGAGCTGTTTCAGACTTTCATGGTTCCAGCTACGGCCACATCTGATTGGAACCTCAGGAGAAACCAACCCCAAGCCTGAACCACCCATCCAAATGCTCCCCGAATCCCTCTCCCACAGAAAGGATGGGAAATACTAAAATGACTGGTGCTGTTTTGACTGTTGCTAAGTTTCGGGGTGACTTGTTACACAGCAATAGATCACTGTAACATCTGAAGTGCCGACTGGCAGCTCTCCAGGTCATCCAGTGAGTGACATGAATCGGTGTCTCAGGATGAGGCCGTCCAAGCACTTGTAGCATTTATTCAATAAAAACATTTGACCTACTTGATACCATATATATGTGAAATGCAAGGATCTTTCTCGATTGCAGTTCCTAATACAACTTAGAGCTAAGAATCATCATCTTGTTTTAGTTATTCTTCAGGATACTAGGCTTCTTGGAACTACTGTATAATAATTAAGAAAATTATAGTGAAACACTGGAGGTGTTACTTTATGGATGGGATTATAATCAGTACATGTTAGCAAAGCAAATCAAGCATGAAACTTAAAAAATGAACTCACCCCCTTTCCTCCTGACTTTTGGTCAAATGGTACCATAGTGATTTGTTTGGAATCCCGCTGATACGTGCAGTAGTGCTTCACCCAAGAAGTTCCAAAGTGACCTGCAAGGTAATGTTTCCTATGAAACGACCATAAATGTCCACTGCATGCTGCACGTCATTAACTGGAGAAACACACAAGTCACAACTCACAATGCTCATCCACCCTTAAGCCATTGTCGGGGTGATGTATTCTCTGCACCAGCTGGACTGGGACAGACAGAAATCTGATTCCACAGGCTGGAAATGGAACGAACCCAGGGCTTTCCCCCCAGGGACCAAAGAAGACTGTTTCCCACTAACGCTACATCCAGTGGATCTTAAAATATAAGGGAAGTCGAGGTTCCCTGGGGAAATTAATTCGCATTCCCATCATCAATCTCCATTTGAAGTTCCCGTTCTCTTCCCTGACAGGAGTAAGATGACTGAGGAAAGAACGCAGAAAGGCTTCTCCAAGTGCCTGTCACCGTTCCCATCTGGCGCGATGACCTCACGCTTCCCACACAGCTGCTCTGTGGCCGCGCACAGACAGCAAGGGGTTCTGACCTACTTTCAGACCCCGCATTTTTGCTTTAGTAGAACTCAAGGAGATCTGAACGGCAGACAAGGAAACCTCAGAGACACCAGAGATACAGAATGGAAGTGACTTTCAACACCCAAATGTCATCTAAGGAGTATGTCCCTCAAAATTATCCCTCAGAAAAGAGGGAGATGCCACACAGTCAAGTTCTGATGAAGTCTCTGACTTTACTCAGGGCTTGCCAATTCTTTTATTTTGAATAAAAAAAAGTACTGTTAGAGGAAGAGGGCGTGATTAGCCCACAAGGACCTCAATCAATACTAGTGTTAGAAGCTTACAGAGATCACGCAGTCATCACTAAAAATTTCATCTCAGCAGCACCTGCCATTTCTCTCTTTGACATCTTCCGCAGGGCGATGGGTCTTCTTTCTGACCCTCAAAGTAGGCTTTTGTTTCTACTTTTCATAAAATTCAAGCGTTGGAGTGAAAGGAATTGAGAAGAAGAGGGAAAGGGCCTAGGTCATGATTGATTAGAATCACCAAATATTAAAGTCTACCAAAGGATATGGTTGTTGCTAGACAGTAAGGTCTAACACGCAAGACCTTTCCAAGGCGTCTGTGCTCAGGGTATGGTCTATAAAGCTGTACTAGGGTGTACAGGATCCTCATGAGTAGAGTGACACCAGGGAGAGAAAAGCAACCACAGAGCCTCAAGGAATTTCAGGCTTCCAAGGGAATTCCCAGTCATTAAAGACACAGAGGTAGACAAGACTTTGTGGACATCCTCTTTCCCTTTGGAGAAACTGAACTGTAAAAATTACTCTCATTCATTCAAACATGCACTTACGATCCCCAGGCACTAGTGGATATACACTCCACCTTCTGGGCAAAAGGCCTGAGCACATCCCCAGCTGTTGCCCGTCAAAGCACTTACGTTTCTCCTGCACATAGAGGTATCCTTCCATGGTGTAGGGGCTGATGGTCTTGTGCTCCAGGGGATTCTCCTTCATCTTTTTCATCAGTGACTCCACCTCTGACCTGGTGCCTTCAAAGCGATTTCTTGTCTAGGATAAAAGGAATTTTATTCAAATAAAAGAAATGAAATCTCTGTCTAATAATTCAGAAGATCAACCTAATAGAATCCTTATAGGCCGGGCGCGGTGGCTCACGCCTGTAATCCTAGCATTCTGGGAGGCCGAGGTGGGTAGATCGCTCAAGGTCAGGAGTTCAAAACCAGCCTGATCAAGAGTGAGGCCCTGTCTCTACTAAAAATAGAAAGAAATTAATTGGCCAACTAAAAATATATAGAAAAAATTAGCCATGCATGGTGGCGCATGCCTGTAGTCCCAGCTACTCGGGAGGCTGAGGCAGAAGGATTGCTCGAGCCCAGGAGTTTGAGGTTGCTGTGAGCTAGGCTGACGCCACGGCACTGTAGCCTGGGCAACAAAGTGAGACTCTGTCTCAAAAAAATAAATAAATAAAATAACAATCCTTATATATCTAAAACCCAAGAAGGGACATTCAACCCTCTAGGAATTGGGTCCTTCACATATAAGACATAAACTTGGACCTTAAAGTCCTGTACTAGAATGACTCTCAAACTCTAGTCACCTAGGGAATCTTGGAGAAAATGCAAATGTCCAATTTAAGTATCCCTGGACCCCAGAAATGTGCATTTTAAATAAGCATTCTGATTCAGACGGTGCAGAGGTTTGTACGCCTTCAGGACTAAGGTACTCATTCCTCCAGCTGCAGGGAACGTTGCTCACGGTGGCTAACAGATGAGTCCCTCCTTAAAAGGGAGCTGCCTCACTCGAGGGCACTCCTTTGCAAGGGCAGCCTGCACCCAATGACTAGCCAAGGCTAGGAGCAAAAGGGGAAGGGGTCAAAGGCCTGGCCCCTTGGTCTGTATGCAGGACCCCTCTGAAGGATGAGCCGAGCTCCAGAGCGCCCCCTGCTGCATCTGCATCACAGCTCAGCTTCTCCCTCTGACCATCAGCTGCCCTCACCCCGTCACCGGTGTTTCTGCGGGCATTGGCCCCGAGTACACCCGCTGCCTGTCAACCTCCAATTGTGAGTCTGTTTTCTGAGGAACTCAGCCCAGGGGGAGCCACACTTTGTGAAACCTCCTCCAAGATTCTGTCCTTTGAGACAACACAGAGAACCATGCAAGCTCCAGGCTTCCAAAAGCCACACAGCAGACACGCTAGGTTTTATTTCCTACACAAGATCACCTAGAGACAAAGAAGACTAATGTGGTCCCATCACACTGTGAAGAAGGGGGCTTGAGCCCCAGGAACTGCTAACCAAAAAGCCCGAGGCAGGATTCTGTGCACCAGAAGGTTCTGTGTTTAAAACTTGGGAACGAAGACTGGGAGTAAACCGCACTGACTTGGATTTCCTGTCCGCCTTCCTAAGAGCTGGACGAGAGCACATTCTCTGAGCCAGAGGCCAGCCTGTGTCTCCCACCCTCATCCCCTGAACACACGCCCCAAGGCCGGTGGCCAGGCAGCTAGATGCACAGAAGGGAGGCTGGGCTGGGCTTTCTACTGCCAAAGGAAATGCTGCCTCTGGCACTACAGATTTGAAACCTAACCAGCAGCAGCACTTCCGAGAACATAAATAGTATAGCAAAATAATGGGGAAGAGGGTGATAGTCTAACCCAGGGCCACCAAGTACTCTAGGAATGCCT
>VBSM01003190.1:7719872-7803998 GCA_008086735.1 Cheirogaleus medius | reverse complement strand
TGCCCTCTGAACCCTAGCAAGACCCACCCTCCTTACCTATATTCCAAGCCACATAGGTGGTTTCTATGGCAACCAGGCCCCTATTTCGTTTTCTCCCTTTCCTTGACCAGAGAAAGGAAGGACACCCCTACGCCCACTCACATTCTGTATGCTGATGGTCAACTGTGTCTTGAAGTCGCCGAAATCCTTGGCCAGTTCATAACCATGGTGATAGAAAGTGAAGAGTCCTTGCAGGAAGGCCAGCAGCTGTAACGCAGGGAGAAAGGCAGACGTCACATAAACAGGCTGCGAAGGGGAATGAGGCCGTGTATCCGAGTTCCCAACACTGGTTTGAACGTCAGGAATAAATATCAAATCCTAACGGCTAACGTTTAAAGAGCACCACTCGTGTGCCACGCACTGCGTACCCTTCCATACTCTGTCTCACTGAATACTCACAGCAACCTATGACCTCAGCACTACCGTTATCCGCATTTCGCTAAGGACGAAGCAGATGCAGAAAGGTTAAGAAACTTGCCCCCAAACACAAAGTGGCAGCCAGGATTTGAAACCAGGTCTCCTCGGCACCAAAACCCACACTCTTACCCTGTGAGCCTCACCACCTCCTAAGAACACCATTTCTTCAAAAACTAAAGACCAGGACTCCAACTCAGATTCCTTCTAGTGCATTTGTCATATCAGGTTATCATGTAGAGGAGGGGGAGAAGGCAGCTAGGTGTCCTGAGTCTGCAGTATAAAAGGCAAAGTCAAATCAAAGAAAATCACCCAGATTAGACTTCAGCTACAGCACGCTTCTGTGCTTTCCCTAAACTCTCCAAAAGTAAACACTACAGATTCCTTTATTAAAATATTGCCATGTTCCCACATTTTCACGTATGATGGTTTCCCCACATTCTTATTTAAGTCCCCTTGGGCTAAAGGGGAGCCCATTCATTGTTTAGTCTTGACTTTAGTGAACAGTGAAAACATCTGTTCACCACATTTCTCACCCCATACCCTCATGGACTTAAAAATTATTAATGTCCCCATCTCGAGCCCCTGCCAGCCTTCGTCTCTCTCCTGTGGTCTTTCCTCTCAGAGGTTATATCCAAACCTCACTGTTGTTAGGCTGCCTGGCCCCTTCCCAGGGTCTACACATCTTCCCTCAATTTCCAACTTCCACCTGGAGGAAAGGACGATGACGAAAGCCCGAACGAGGCTTAGAAGGGCCAGCGCAGCACCTCCATCCCCAGCCCAGCTCTGCCACATTTGAGGACCATCTGTTCCAACTTCAACTCCTCAAGGCCAACTCTCATTTTCTTAGTGGTCCACTCCGACTTCCCCAGCCTGCCCCCACCACGTGCTGCACCGAGAAACCTTGGCGTTGCTCCATGTTGTTGTATTCGGTTTTCCAGTCCCTAAGAGAACTTACCTGTACTTATTAAACATAATCCCATCCCACCTGCTTTCACCTAACTCTCCTTTTCCAAGAGGCAGCCCCCTAACAACGACGGTAAAGGAATCTCGTCCCACCCACCACCCCCGCGCTCCCGCCTTGCTTGCCGCACAGAGGTGTGTACTGCTCCGTCTGGGCTGAGAGGTTAGCCCAGCCTTTGGGCCACGCCACGTGTCCAGTCCGGCCCGGCTCAATCAAAGAGCTCTGCACTGGGAAGTCAGACCAAACCCAGATGATGACAGTATGGTGCTTGGACTTCCCACTGCCGTTGTCCCCAGCCCATCTAACCCCCCTTAGATTCTCTCGGGAGGTGGGAGAGCGGGCACTGCTGAGTCCTCTGGCTATAAAGCCCTCCAGTGGCACCATATACAGAACCTAACGTACATCAGTGGATGAGTGGTAAGTCACATATGGTCACAGAGCCTGGTCACGAACTCTTTTCCTCAAAGATGGCCAAAGCCAGCTATATAAAATACTTTTTTGTTGTTGTTGTTCGAGAGGAAAGCCCATACCTTTCCTTCTAGATGGCTCCAGTGATAGAGAAGGGGCTCCGCTGCCAAACCTGGTCCCAGGATTCACAGCGAAAACTGTGCTTTCCCTCTTCTCCTCCCTGCCCTCCCTGCTGTCCCCAAACATGGTGCCCCTGCACTTTTCCACGGCACTCGGCCACCCCCGCTTGAGAGTCATGCAGACGGTAGGCAGCTAATTCTAAGGTCATTCCTCCTGTTAGCTCTGATTTATTCAGCAGAACCTCTCTTGCTCAGGGTAATTAAATATTCTCAAACAGCTCACTGAGATGCCACCTGGGCACGCAGGTGAGCGCTCCAAGGGCAGAGAGTTAATAACATTTATTTTGGCTTTCACTTCCTTTGGTGTCATGCCTTGATTGCCCATTTTCCTATGGGAAATGACTCCTTAGACACTGTTACTTTGGCCCACTTCTTCCCCCTTCCTTCTCTCCTCTGCCCTCTTCTACACCCTGCCACAGTACGTATGAACCTTTGGACCTGTTACGAACTAGGAAATGAACATCCACCCCTCAGGGGCAAGAGACCCCAAAGATGGGAGGATCTGTCTGCTTCAAAGAAATGCTCCCACTCAAACACACGCAGGGAGAGCTTGCTGTGGTCCCACCTGGTTATCACACAGGCGGAGTCAGCTGTCCACTGAGCAACCACAAAATCACAGTCTGATGAAGGAGAGACCTTCCTCGCCTCCCTTTGCCTTCTTCCCCATCCTTGTTTCCCACAAGCAAAACCTATTCCTACTTCCTATTTAGTTTTAATTTTATAAAGCAAAAATGTAACTGGCTGCATCATTCTGAGCTACCTGAGGAATTCAGGTTGTCATCATTCATAGGGTAGAACTACTTTTAGAGGTTGAAGTGTATCCCCCTAAAAAGGACATGTAGAAGTCCTAACCCCCAGCACCTCAGAATGGGACTATATTTGGAAATGGGGTCTCTACCTGGGAAATCAAGTTAAATGAGGACATTGGATGGGCCCTCGTCCTTTTATAAGGATACCATGACTTATTTCTTTAGAAAAAGGGAAAATCTGAACCCAGAGACAGAGGTGCACAGCCACGTGAGGACGGAGGACTGGAGTGATGCATCTATAAGCCAAAAAATGACAAATATTGCCAGGAAAGGAAGGTCCTTTCCCCTATAGGTTTCAGAGGTCCCCGTGAAAACCTCAGTTTCATACTTCTTGCCCTTAAAACTGTGAAACATTAAGTTTCTGTTGTTCTGAGATACCCAGTTCGTGGTGCTTTGTCACCGAAGCCCTAAAAAACTAACACAGCTACCAAGAATCATTCACTCAGGCAACAAAGAGAAAGTCAGCCAGCAGGGCAATGAAAAGCCAAGCTGGGGAAGCCACGTAACTCCCTCTAACTCATCTTCAACAGGAGGGTCATAGCAGCACCGATGACTACATGGGGCTGGAGAGAAGGTTGATTCAGGCCGTCCATGTGACAGGCTCGGCACAGCAGCGCTGTCAGGAGCTGCTCAGCAAGAGAGAGATCGTCAGGCTGATGCGGATGTGCCGTGGTCCAGGCCAGGCTGGAGGAGGGGGAAGCCCAGGACGGGATGCAAAAACCAAAGGAAAACATGAGACAGACACGGCACCAAGAAACATCCAGGAGGTGGGACTCAGAGGATGCGGTGCCTGATGACGATGGAGAGCAAGTTCTCGGCAGTACCAGCTAACCTTCAATTACGGAAACTCAGGGAACAGAGGGAACATGGCCTCACCTTCATGAAGTCAGTATGTCATTATCTGCAATCTAAATCTCAAGAACACTTGGTACCATTACAAGAAAATAAAGGCTTCCGGCACAAAAATATACATACGTGGTTTAGATCCCAGAAATCTGATTTTCCTTCCTTGGAACACTAAAACTTTATTTCTTTTTCTGGAGGTCAATAATATCCTGGTTCTTGAAGTTACTTTCTAAGAATCAAATGAATATGGCCAATGTGCACGGAGGTTCCCTGAATGGCTAGAAGATTCTCTTGACTGCAAACAACTCAAAATAGGAATACCCACACCTAGGTACCCCAGCAATTTAGTTCAATAGATTTCTTGATGGTTTCTTTTCCACCTGTAAGCAATCAAATGCTGTTTCATAGAGATCAAGTAAGTGTCAGACTCTTCCAGCTCTGCTATTTACTAGATAGGACCTTGGATAAGTAAATACACACAAACATGTGTTTCCATTTCTTTATCTGAAAATGGGGATAAAAACAGTACCTACCCACAGAGATGTTATAAGGATTGAATGACAAAATGCAGGTAAAGCACTTAGCACAGCCCACGACACGGTTTCAGAGAAAATCATCAATTGTTATTTCGTGTTCTTCCTTTGTAGTGTGTAGGCCAGTGGCTCACACTGTAATGTGCAGCTAAATCACCTGGAGGTCTTCCTAAAATACAGCTCCTGGGCCCCACCCTTAAATTTCAGGTCTACGGTGGAGCCTGAGAATTTGCATTTCTAATGCTTTTTGAATCACTGGTCTCCTCGGCAGCATTTTCACGGTGTGAGTATCTCCTCCCAATCCCCAGCTCCTGCAGCCACTGACATGCCTAGAGGCTGGTGTGTTCAGAGATGAGAACTTCCGTAGCAAAGCGAAGGCCAAACATCTGAATCTCACATTCAGCCTCTCAATCAGCTCATTTAGTTTAACTTTGGGCAAATCCCTATAACTTTCTCTTTGTCCCAACATGAGACTGGAAATTTCTGTTCATTCGCTCTCCAGCTGCCTCACTGTATGAGAGCTGAGAAACAGCTGCACAGTACAACATTACACTCTTTAAATCCCTCTGGCACTTCTATATCATCCATCCTGTCCAACCTGTCGCTGAACTGCCTGTTAACTTTGGCTGGCTCTCCACCGTAGACATCTTGCTTCCCACCGTGAGGCTGTGAGCTCCTCAGACACTGCCGCTGGGTCTTTAGACTTTTCTATGGTATTCAGTATATGAACGTTTTTAGATCCACCATGACTATTTATATTAAAACAGGTAGGCCCTGTTAATATTGGCACTTGACTTATTTGCCCATAAATGAGAATAACTGCTAACTTTTCACTGGGTTCTAGTCAGACTCTGTTCTAAGCACCTTACATGGATAAACTCAGTCAACCCTCACAGCATCTTTAGAAGGTAGGTGGTAGTATTATCCCCATTTTGCAGATGCAGAAAGTGAAGCTCAGAGAAATAACTTGCCTAAGAACACACAGCTGGTAAATGACTAAGCAGGAATTTAAATTCAGGCAGTCTGGCTCTAGAATCCTTAACTATGATGCCACTGCCTCTTACAGTAAAAACATCCTGAGATACTATCATATTATTATATAACACAAAGCCAAGAAATGCAATACGAAATCCTTCCAGATTTCTTTTTTTATTTAATAAAAAGAGCAGGAGGACAAAGGGGAGGAGGGACAAGAGAAAGAGAAGGGAAGGAGGGGAAGAAAGAAGAGGAAAACCCACCCGAAAAAACAAAACCATCCACCCGAAAAAACAAAACCATCCAGCTGAGCCCAGCCAAGGTTGGCTGAACCTCATAGATATGTGAAGAAGAAACATCTATTATTGCATAAGGTATTGTGGTGTCACTCAGCAAAAGCTAACAGATATAAAACTTGATTCACTAGGTACACCTACGGAGAGATCAAAGTTGGTAACAAAAAACTCACTTCAAAAAAGTCAGATGGGACAATTAGAATAAAACTCATCAGAAGTAGGCAAATATAGAATAATATGGATCAATGCATACATAAAGATGATCAGAATTACATTGTTCTTTTCCTCTAGAAATTCCAGTAAAAGTAAATAAAAATAATGCTAAAGGGTAATTCTATGTGACAGCATTTAAATTCCGACACCGACCACAGGAAACAAGTTTTCAGTAAATCTCCGACTGAAAGGCTGGTGTTCACACTTCTGAGCCTAAGCAGGGACTCATTGATTAGCCTGCTTCCCCTGACAGATGGCTGCTCACACCTAACAAACAAACCCTGCAGAAAGATGGGGATTTCTGACCTGAGGCCTCAACTGAGACCATTGCTGGATAGGAAGTTGGGTCTAAGGTTTCCAAAATTCATATACAAAGGCTGGAGTAATTAAGGACTTTAAGAAATTTGCTAAATGAGGTAGCTAAGAGTGGAATCCCCAAAACATAGCTCAGCAATAGTAAAAGATGTAGACATAAGAGTCCAAAGTCAACTAGAATCTTGATGAGAAACTACTAGCATCCCACAAGTTTACAAACTAGAAACGAGTCACTGAATAGTCTTTACTAAAAAGAATAGTTATTTTCCTTCAGTTTCTTATACTTTGCTTAAGAAAATACCCTTTCTTAAATCTAAGTAGATAAGAATCTTATGAGACCCCAGGCTTGAGTCTAAATCAGAGGCCCCATTTTGGCTGCAAATCCCGGTTGTGCAAATTTTTAACTGAGGCCCGTATGCTATTTTGGTGTTTCCATGAAGTGCTCCTGCTGTGGATTCTCCACACAGTGCCACACACGGCAGGGTGGATGGAGTGGCACCATGTCTGAATGCAACCACAGCCACGCTGGTGCGCCCTTAACTAAAGTCAGACCTTTTCTTTCCCACACTGCAATCTTTCATGCCCACTGGAACACTCTGCCCAAGTCCAAATTCCGCCCTGGTCTGTTCAGCAGAATCTCAATGTTGCTCTGATTATAACATACCCACAGTGAGAAATCACTTTTTATAGCATCTTTTCATACCTGAATGGGACAAGGAAGGGCTTTGGAACTGGGGGCAAAAAGAGCAAAGTACTATGTATATTCTGTCATTTCATTGGGTTACTACTCCATCTGGATTATTTTAGAGAGGCGGGGGAGGGAGGGTGGGAGAGAGGAGGAAAGTTAAGGTGTAATCACCATGTCCTGGCAAGATAAAGACTCCTCTCCTCTGGACTCCCACTTCCACTCCATCCACCCAGGAAACATACAGCACAACACTGGGTAGCTAGAAGGAGGAGCTATTGCTCGATGCTCTATCTCCATCACCGCAAGCTGCGCAGTGGCTGCTGGGAAGAAACCAGGGTAGCCAAATTGACAAAGCGGAAGGCATAGCATTAGGGCAGGTCAATCTGCTCGTCGACGACTTAGAGCATTCTGTAATCTACTAGGTATTATAGTCAAAATAAGAGGCAGGGATGAAAGTATGGGCACATCATTAAACCCGGAACATCTACTTACAGGCTCCACAAACTCAAACATCTTTCTCTCTTGGACTTCCTGCACCTTGAAGACATATTCCAGGGATACTTCATAGAAATGCTGCCGGACCAGGTCCACTTGGCTGTCTGCCTACAAACAAGATGAAATTTAAGAGAAAAATGAAGTCACTACCCCTGGAGAGCATTCAGCAAGCAGGCCAGGAAAAAAAAAAACCTCTGGAGATGATTTTTAAAAACGTATCAAATAGCATGATACAGAAAGATCAATAACTATAGTAATCATGTCACTACATACGTTGAAACATACACACTAGGTATTCACGTTGTACACCTAAAATACATGTAATCTTTTCAAAAAGACAAAAACAACAAAAATGCCCTAAAATAGAATTGTAGGTTAAAAAAGGTAAATGGATATAAGGAATCCAAACAACAGCAAAAATATATATATATGATCTCATTAAAAATTGGGCAGAGGATCTGAATAGACATATCTCAAAAGAAGACATACAAATGGCCAATGGGCATTTGAAAACTGCTCAACACATCAGGAAATGCAAATCAAAACCACAATGAGGTATCATCTTAACTCTGTTAGAATGGCTATTATGAAAAAGTAAGAAAATAACAAATGCTGGAAAAGATGTGGAGAAAAGGGAACTCTTATACAGTACTGGAGGAAATGTAAATTAGTGCAGCCACTGTGGAAAACAGTACGGAGGATTCTCAGAAAACTAAAAATAGAACCACCTTATGATCCAGCAATCCCAGTGCAGGGTGTATATCCAAAAGAAAGGAAATGAGAATATCAAAGGGCTACCTGCACCCCACTATTTATTGCAGCACTATTCACAATAGCCAAGATATAGAATCGATGAACAAATAAAGAAAATATAAATAAATATCCTACTAGTAGGAAACAAAACACTCTATTTTGCTGAGAAATAACAGAGTCGGAAACCGTTCTCTAACACACTTTACTAAGACAGACAAAGTTCCCAAAGGAGTATTTCCTTCAGTGTTCCTTTGTCAAGATTTCTGCGCCAAAAACTTGGAACAGACCCTTCCATTACACCAAATACAATATGCTACCCCAACATCTTAAGAACTTAGCAAATCATTCATTCGCTCAACTATCACGAGCCTAAACAAACTTCCTTCATGGAGCTTGCAGCATGGTGGAGAAAAGAGACATTAGTCAAAGGATCACATAAATAAAGAGAAAACTACAGGATTTTATGAAACAGCCCAAAGGAGCACATTCACGTCTCTCATGCTAGCAACTTCCTCCCAAAGCAACATGCATAGCAATACTCAGAAGCTAAGGAACTACTGAATCAAACTAAACTGCAGGGCTAAGGGTGGGGCATTTTCTAAAGCCTCCAAGCAGGGGAAGAAGCTGTCTGAGCACTAACAGATCTTGATTTGGAGGCAGGGTTTCAGAAGGCCCTGCACCCCCTTCTGCTAGGTGTGGCTGCTTAGGCAACCGGGCTGACACACCTTCCAACTGGGCTCCTGCCAGCTAAGTCCCATGCGTGCCTGTAGCCTTTCATCTCTTTGTGGGGCAAACCCAACACACTGACACAGGCAGATGGCTCTACCTCCCTTGGAGACCCCACACACACCTCATGTCTTCTCCCCACCTGGGCTTGCCAGCTGAGACTGCAAGTGGGGAAAGGGGGTCGGGGGATCTTTCTGAAAATCTGCAAAGGCAGGAAGGAAAGAGCCAGAAAGAAACTCCTGTAAGCAAAATGGAACTGACTCCAACATCAGCCAGAGAGCTGACCTAGGTCCAAGTTCTACTTTTACAATTTTCTAGGTGGTGAGACCTGTTCAAGTTTCTTCCGGAGGATGGAGGAGATAATATCAGCCCTTGCTTCTGAGGAGAGCTGTTTCAAAGAGAAAATGGGCCAAACAATGTGAATAATTTGAAAACCGGAAAGTGTCCTGTACGTGCTGGTTGTTATTGTCACAGGCACTTCAGAGCAGAGGGGCTTGAATTCCTGCTCTGTCCTAAACCAGCCGCATCATCTCTGGGCCACCACACTTCTCTCCTAACTGGTCTCCCTGTCTTCATCTTCTCCCCCGCCCCCAATATATTCTGCACCCAGCAGCCAGAATAACTTTCTTAAAATCGAAATCAGATGGTCTGACAACCCCTTCGAGGCCCTCCCATGGCCTCTACCATGGTCTGCAAGACCCTGTGTGATCTGCCCACCCCTCCAACCTCATCTCCTCCTGTCCTACCCAACTCTAACTGTGCTCCAGCCACTGTGGTCTCCTTCCTGTGCTCTAACTCTCCAAACCTCCTACTTGCCTGCAATTTTTGCACTTCGTGTTCCCTCTGCCTGAAAACCTCTTTTTCCTAGATAAACACACAATTTTTTTAACTTCAATGCACAGTAACACTCTTTATGTTATGACTCAATAAACATGCATTTATAATTGTTAAGTGCAATGCACGTTCATACTTTCCGTTCTATTCTAGCCTACTCTACTGTATTTCATGACCCAATGATTGCGATTTGATGACACACTCACAACTTTAAGACTGCTCTAGCTTTTCAGTTAGCTCACTACTTCTCATCCTTCTGGGCTTAGTTCAAATGTTAGGTACCTCTTTTGGAGAAGGCTCCATTGACCACATTATTTTAAATAGGTTACCAAAGAATCTCTATGTCATCTCAGTTTATTTCCTTATCACTATGTGAAATTCTTATTTATTCCTTTCTTCTCTTATGTATTGCCTACAGAATATAAAGTCCATGAGAACAAAGACCTTGTCTAATCTTTCCACTTTTCTATCTCAGTGCCCAGAAGGGTACCTGGCCCATGGTAAGTGTTCCACAGATGCTTGTAAAATGAATAAATTGATCTCTCTGTGGCCATCAGTCAACACCAAAGGCATGTCCCTCCCTGTAGTGACCCGGCACTAAGAAGAAATGCATAACTCAATGCAGTTCCAAAGGAAAAACAAGAAAAAATCCCAGGTGAAATGGTATGTTTCTCTTGCCAATGCCTGCTTACTCTGGGTATAGAATTTATCACGTCCTTAGACTCCCTGCAATGAAATCATACACCAGGATTCCATCCCACCTGGAAGACCACTCAAAAGAGTTTCCATGCCTATCACGTGAGAAGCTATAAATCTAGTAGCTTATCCAGACCCACCAACTACTCTGTGCTTCTTGGAAAAGAGACATTCTCCTCGACTGCAAGTTCTATAAAGGTGGAGCCTTCATTCCACTCCCCACAAAAAACCTAGTGCCTGGAAAGACTTTCACAGAAGCACCCAAGGAATATTTGTTGAACGAATGGTTTTTGTGCAAGCCCTTTTTGCCATTGAAGTCACTGATTTTTAAAATCATCCACTAGAGGGCAGTGCCGTTCCACATTGCAGCCCTATGATTTCCACCTCCAAAAATCTAAGGACGAGCTTGAATTAAAAAGCATTCCGTTCAGAGCCTCGCAATCAGGGAACAATTCTGGATAATCAAAAGGTAGTAAATTTCATCAAAGATATACCAGGTGTTTAATAATGTTCCTAAAAGTTGATTTTTTAATAAATGTGAAGAAAATCACCACTAAATAGCTGAAACACCTTGAGCGAATCACTTGACCTCTACAAGAAGCTCAGCTCCTTCAAATGTAATTTAAGGAGGTTGGACTGGATGATCCAAGGTCCCTCCCTCTCTCTGATCTATTTGCATGACACTGGTGCTGAATAACAATGGCTGGCAGGCAGCAGCGTCCCACCACCCCTCCTGCTGCAGAGAAGTAGAAGAGACAGCTGGGCTAAGGGCAAGGGCTCCACAGGCAGGTGCCAGGGTTGACTAGCTACTGGCAGGCTACTCAGCATCTCTGAGCCTCAGTTTCCTCATATGTAAAATAGAGGTAATAATTACATCTCACAGGGAGACTGTGAGGATTCAAGAAGATTCCATGTAAAGTGCTTAACACCAGTACCTGGGGCATAAATATGCATTCAACAAATGTCTGCTGCTATTTTTGTCGCTATTGTTGTTAGTAGCAGTAGTAGTAGTATCATTGTTGTTGCTGCTGTTAGGTTTTCATTCCATTTAGTTCAGTTCAGGCACAATTGAAAAATAATGCTTGAGAATTGACCTGAACAGACCAGGACTTGCAAGAAAGACCTGCAGCCCAATCCTCATCTGCGCAGTACTTAGAAAGAATGAATGCCCTAAAAAGACAAGAACACAAAGGACTGTAACAAAAGAGCATAATGAAAAACACCCACTGAGATATATAGCTGGCAAGGTCCGGAAGAGTGACATCCAATTTGGGAACAGGGAATAGAGAACAAGCCAGTCATAGTGATAATATTTTATGTTTGTACCATAGTTATAGTTTGCCTTCTCATTCATGACGTAGGCTGGACACATATTTTATGAGTATTTTAGAAATAAAGGAAATAAAGCTCAGGGAGTCTAACTAACTTGCCCCAGACCACACAGTAAATACATGGCAGAGTAGATCTTGAAGCAAGGAACCCTCTTTGCCAGCCCCATGTTCTGGTGTCTATACTGCAAAACCTCAAAGGGAGATGGCATTAGGATGTCCCTAAAAGAAAACACTGGACTCATCCCAGACCAAGACAGCAACATCTGAGCATGGATGAAATGGACCTGAAGGAGAAGCACCCTTGCTCTGGGGAATGCCACGCCCACAGGGTAACTGTGCTGTGGGCCTCCCGGTATCAGCAGGCTCTGGAACCACACACCTGCTCAACTCTGAATACCTGCACTAATAGTGCGTGGTCATCTAATCCGTAATGGTCACAGCTCCATGGCTACAAAGCTGACTACTTTTAAAAAGACCCCATGCATATTCAGAAAAACCAGGGGCAAGTCTAAGAATTCATTTTCTTGAAACAAGGTTAGTAAAGTGCAAAACATATGCATGACAGTAAAGCACTGCTTTAAAAAAAAAAAAAAGAAAGAAAGAGACTAATATCAAGTACTGACTGAAATAATGAAAAAATTAATATTAAGGAAGGATGACCAAAGTGTTTCAGATGCTAACATTTCACATCGCTGACATGAAGCAGGAAGTCAAAAGGTAACAGTGCAGAATTAAGGCCAAGGGTGAGAGAAACAGGAAGAGATGTTGGTTTGCAATGAAGAAGCACAGTCTAGCACTTAGGGCTGCCCAACAAGGAGGCGGTGGTCTTGGCCTGCAGGATGCTCCACCACTGACAGGCTGGACAGCCACAAAGGTAGGGCAGGATGGGAGGACACAAAAGACAATCCAGCATCAGGCATCGGGCAAGGGTCAGATCAAGCTCCTGGCTTCCAAGGTCTCTTCTAACCCTAAGATTTTCTGGCCAAGAGAAACCAGCACATATCCAGAGCACCACGTAAAAATTAAACATTTTACTCAGGATACGAGTAAAGTTTCTTACCTCCTGCAGCTGAGATTCTTTCTTTTTGGAAGATAAATTCAAGTGTTTTTCTAAGATGCCACAATACTTCTCTGTCTCTTTGTCATACTTCTTTTTGGCTTCCTGGCAAAAAAGAGGAGAGGAGAAAATGAGTAAAATTTTGCAGGAATAAAAGCAGCCTCAGCCTCTCAAGACCTTTCTGCCCATCTTCGTAGCCTCATCATGACCTCAGAGCACAGCACAGCGAATGGCCCAGTGCCTACTTTTCAGATATCGCCCGCTAAATCATGCAACCATCCTCAACAGCATCTCTGCAGCATCTGACTTGAGCATCTGTCATAGAGACATCAGCACAATGCCAGAAACCAGGTAAATCCTAGTATTTAATAGTGGCAAAGCCAGGACTACCCCTCTAAGATCTTCAACTGTGAAACAGGCATTTCTAGCTTCTAAACCACAAGGTTATTCAAAGCCAGAAGGAGGGGAAGGTCCCCTGTGAAGCTAATACTATAGAAGTAAGGCTAGATCCAGCCTTAATAGTGTTCAAAAAGCACTCATTTATAGGCCTAATATCCCCTGACAAAATAATATCACGTATGGGTCTTTAAGCTAAAGAATAATTCAAAACAAGGATGTTATCCTCACAAATGTATTCACTAAAACATCATGTATACTAGCAAAATAATAAAAGCAGCAGCAAGGATAAAGTTTGGGATAATTAAAGGATGGAACATCCAATAAATATAACTAGTCGTATGGAAAACTGCTCATATAATAGCATTTTAGAGACTTAGTGCATCCTGCCTACAGTGTATCTACCTATGGACAAAGATTAGATGGGAATATATAATACTTCAATGAAAATACTTGAATTAAAGAAACAAGTATGGGTAATGGGTAATTTTTTCTCTTTGAGAAATTTTTATTAGCTTATATTATTGCCTTCAAAGTGAAAAATAATTATAATACTATACATATTAATCCTTGCTCTCCCACCCAGTCATTGAGTCACTGAGGTTCTATTTTTACATCCCTGGCCCCACATTTGACACATAAGAAAACTTGGACCAGGGAGGTTAACTAGTAAAAAGTCACAAGGGGGTGACAGGGCTGGGATTTGAGCCCAAGACAGTCTGTCTCCCAAGCCCGTGTTCTCCACGACACTTGAGACAGATCGTCACAGGCAGTCATGTTCCCCCCAACTCCAGCGGGAAGGCAGGCAATGGGCCGGAAGAAGGTGGGCACTGGGCTGACAGACAGGATCGAATGTACTAACTGGGTCCATCAGTCCTGCTTTTGACCCATGTGGAGTCCAAAGGGATACTTTTCTGCAACTCTGAGGCCTACAAAAGGAAAATAATGTTCTGGCCGGATAAGGAAGTTCAGACACATCTCTTTATTCATTTAACAAATACACAATGAGCAACCACTGTGTTAGGCTCCACTTGAGGCACTAGAAATATAAGACACAGAAGTGGTCCCTACCCTCATGGTGGGAATGTTCCAGTAGAAAGAAAAACACATTTAACCAGTAAACAAATAATCAGCATAATTATAGATTGCTGCAAGTGCTACAGAGGAAATAAACAAGGTGTGGTCACAGAGATTCTTTAGAAAGGATGCTCAGGAAAGGCCTCCCTGGTAAAGGAGATGTGAGTTAGCAGGAGAACAGTTAAGTGCAAATGCCCTGGGGCAGGACACTCAGAGCCAAGAAGCCATCACCTGGAGCCCTGACAAGCTCCCACAATGTCACAACGCCATTTATCTGCTATATACCTCACAGAATGGGAATAATCATACCCATTTTAGCTGACATGCATCCATTTCTACAAATCTGAGTTTTGCTTAAAAGACTGCTCACATACAAGAACTAAACATGAAGAAGAAAATGAAAAAAAAAAAGCCTAAAGAGACAATCACTCCCTCCAATCTGAGGAGGGTACAAGCAGGAGACTTGACTTGAGCAATTATTTTCCTTTAGAGAAATCAGCAACTTGGAGCTGGGCTCCAAATCCCATTACCGCTCACATTTACCTCTTCCCACCAGCCTTATCACAACCCCACAGAGGAGAGCCCTGGAGCAGGGACAATCCAACTGGCCGGAGGTAAGACAAGGCCAGGGAACCTGAGTCACCGACACTCCGACTGTCTGGCAACTTTCGCCGCCACATTCCACGTTCTAGAGGATGGCCAAAGTCAGAGAAGAGAGTAAGGGGAAAGGGAAGCAGTTTCTGTCCCGAAAAAACAGACCTCTGCAGGAAAAATTCCACTGCAATTTATAACAGATCATGTTCTTAACGTGATCTGGTATGACCCAGAGTGACTCAGGACACAGGATGGTCTTCACCTTCCAGACAGGCCACTGTGGAGTGGTTAAGTACACAGAGGACAGATTAGGATCCCGGAGTTTATTCTCAACTCTGTATGGACTGACTCTAACCAAATCACTGTCCCTCTCCGGGATCCCGTTTCCTCATCTATAAACTGAGGCTGACTAGATGAGGGTTTCCTCTTTCAGCTGAATGATTACATAACAAAATTAAGGACAAGAACACTCCTTCATCATAAGGTTGTTACAATTAGATAAACGACATGCAGTGCTCGGCAGAGTGCCTGGCCCATAGAAAGTGCCCAATAAACGTCAGTGATGATGATGATGGTGATGATGTGCTCATCATCGAACCCACCTCCTGGTCAAGGACACCACTTGCTTTTCCACATCCCATGTGCCACGAAGGCACATACCCGGGTAAAAATGTTTAGACCCACTCTTAACCACTACTACTCTCTTCTATCTGTTCTGCTTTCATTCTAGAGCCCAGCACTGCAGATATGCCTCTGACGCAGGAAAATCCAGCTTCCCCAAACTCAGAAATCAAAACTTGGGGTCACGGTTTTATGCCAAGCTCCAGGGTCGAGCCCTAATTCCTTAGCACAGGAATATCCAAAAGTCCTCCTCTCTGGCAGCCCTCACACTGAGCACTCTGCAACAGGTTGTTATAGCAACTGAAGCAGCGCCAGAGAGTAGAGGAGGAGAGAAACATAATTTTAGCAACACGCGGGCAGAGTTCCGAAGCCCCACTTGGCCACTACCAAAACCAGCAAAAGAACACTTGCTGGCTCTTAGGTATTCTTGAGACCACTCGCCTCGTAGTGGGTTTGTTGTTTGTTTTCTCACAAATTTACCTAATGTTACGATATAAATGCACGGTGTGTGGGACAGTGGAGAGGAGGATTCACCAGAAAAAAGACGATAAAGGGGAAAGAATGAGCCATCACTGCAGATGTTATCGCAATCATTTTTAATGATTAATGATTATCAAAAAGTTATGTAATCATTGATGAGTACTAATGATTTAATGAATGAAAGAATAGAATATGCATAAGGGGAAACACGCTTTGGTGAGTGACTATTTTATTTAAATTCTTTTATGTCTTATCCTCTATCCCCACCCCCACCCCCACCCCCCAGGGAAAAGCACCTGCTCCCGTCATTAAGGGTCACTAGCGTTATAGCCAAAGGGAGGCCACTGAGACTTCTTCTCCTCCTTGTGGTGACGTGGTCACCTCCAAACCACTGTAAGGGAAGAGGCCAGAGTGAGCGGCATCTGGGCTCGGAGGCAGAAGAGATTACTGAAAAGAGGTCTCAAGAAACGGGTCTGCTCTGCCTCAACACTCTTCCTCACCTGCAGACCCACAGCCTAGCGTGTGCAGGAGCAGGAAAGCCCGGGCCCTGAGGCCGCGAGTCCTCACGCACACTCAGCCATCACAGGGCTGGTTTAAAGTCTGAGACAAAATCTGAGCTGAACAAGACTTCCTTCAAATCCTACATTCCGTCATCTCTGACACAAAACCTGTGAGCTCCCATTTCTTAACAAATGTGTGAACTGCATTAGTAGAAAAGTGCTGTAAAACGGGGAGAAAAATCTTCCCCATGGCCCCTCCTTGAAACCACCCCTCTGAAAGACCCTGGCTAAACACCGTCTTTTCCAGGCCCTAATGGTGTCTGTTTCCAGACGGCAGATGCCCTGTGCGTGTGTGCTGGGGGAGGGCGGGCGGGGATTACCTGACTGTGCCACCAAGTAAAATCCACACCCAACAAGAGGGTGGTGTTGCCCCAAACCCCCAGCAGGTGGCGCAAGGGACTGTGGCTGAATTGACTCAGGGTTCCAAAAAAACCAAGAAGAAAATGTTGAAAATCCTTTTGCTTTTCCTTGATTCCAATGAAAACATCTTCCCTGTTGGTGGCCTCTAACACTCTACTGAAGGTCAACCCAGCTAGGGTTTCCTAGTGATTTATCACAGGGCAAGGGGACGAGAATCCACCTTTTATAAATGAACAGGATCCCCTTTACGGTGTGTCGATAACACATGAGAATTAGCCAAGTCTGGGCTCTAATCCACCCAGGTCAGGGATAATGAATGGTGACCTCCGGGTTGAAGCAGGCCTGCAGAATGTGGCTTTCTGAGATTCACAACGTGTAATACATTATATTAATATATTTTTAAATTATTTGCCAACAGGAAATTTCACATAAAACCAGCTTTTCGGTTTCTCTTGAAAAATTTAAAGATCTGGCCAGAGAAGGCCCCTTTCCACACACAGTAAGAATCAGCTAAAGCTAAGTACCAGCTGCTCCCCTTTAAAAAGGGTCTCAACACCCACATAGCTTGATAATATATAACCCTTGCTTATTAGGCTGTGAGTCCTAGCCCTCCACAAAAACCAAAAACAAATGTACTGTCCGATATAGTCAATTGTGCAAGCACACGGCTCTCGAACAACACAAAGGAGGAGGAGTTTCTACCTTTGGATGATTCATGAACTAGCATAAAGCAATTAGGTAACAAAATACCAGAATGGCTGCTCTGGGGTTGCCCACTCAAGACGGTTGTACCCCAGTCCCCTGCAGAGTACTGATGGGTTCTGATGGGTCAGGCTCTCAGCTTCTCTGCCTAGGAAGATTTTCTGAAGAAGGTGGGCTTTGATTTTCTGAAAACTTTCTCAGATTTTCTAAAGAAAGTGCTGCACCTTCCAGACCTCTCACCCTAAAATCCAAGAACGAGGCTTGCGAAATTCTCACCTTGGCAGCCCCGATCTGCTCCTTTCGAAACTTCTCCAAGGGAGTGATGAGCACCTCACTGGCATTCTCGATCTGGTGAAGAAAAACAGAGGGGGGAAAAAGACACAAAAGCAGTATCAGTAAACAGCTACAGCAGCCTCCTCACGTCTTGGTATAAAATTAGAGTAAGCAATATTACACATGAACTAATAACATGTCAAGTCAAAATCTAGTCACCAGTTCAAAACATGATATTCCTCCCATGCATGATTCCTATTGAGTCTTTAAAAGTGAGGACCTCTAAAACCGTATGCATCCCTCCGAAGGCAGAGGGGAACTGGTGACAGAGTAGGGTCTACGTTTCAAGCTACAGGTGACACTTTGTAAATGTTCATTCACACAAGTTATAGGTAAAGTAGATCAATACTGAGTCTAAGTTAAAAACAAAAACACAACACCTCTGGACATCCGGTGGCATCAAAACTTTTCAAGCACAATTTGGTGTTGCCCTACCAGTACTGAACTTGACTGGGGCCAAGATATCTGCGCCTCCTGACCACAGCTGTCTCTCGATTCCATCTCACAGGGCTCACGCCTGGGTCCTGCACCCCAACCCACCATCACCCCAACACACCTCCAATGCACCACATTCACCCCACCTCGGGGCCTTTGCCTTTGGCTAGTCCCTCAAACACACTATTCCCAACCCCTTACAGGGACAACTCCTTATTGTAATGAAGCTTTCTGCTTTTAAAGGTCACCTCTTTGGGGAGGCTTTCGCTGACCACCAATGCAATCCCCAAAGATGCCACAGAGTGTTTACTTCAGAGCAACTGTGCCAGCCGAAGTGTTGTAATTCGCCACTGCCCACATTTACATAAACACACACACGCACGTACACGTCTTGTAAATGCTCACTTTTCTCCACTATCCTCAAAACACAGAAGAATGCTGAAACAAAGGAGCACTCAAACATTTCTGAATGACTAAATGAATGAATGGATTATTTCCTGATTGGCTGCCAACTGTGTGACCACAGGCAAAACATTTAACCTCTCTGGGCTCCAATTTCGTCATCTGCAAAATGAGTGGGCTGAATTGTTCCAGCTCAAAGATTCTACAGTCTTTTCTAAGCCAGTACAATATTTTACAATCTTTCCTTTTAAGTCATTCATTTATCCACTCTTTGCTCAACTAATTATTTCAGGAATCCCATCCCAACAAAGCATTATTTTTTCTACATCACATGCAGCATGTCCATCGTAGTGAAGCCAACAGAGTAAATGCCAAAAGCCATAGATGGACACAGTAAAGAATTGACTGGACAATGTAAGGGGCAGAAAAAGTCAAATCTCCAAATTTATTCCCATTTGCCCTTTTCTCAATTTTGAGATCACTTATTTCAGAAGAGTGTATTTTAAGACCGGAGTGCCATGACGTTATTTAACTTGGTTGATTTTTACCATTATTTGATAATGTTTAATTGGTTTATGTCTTTTCCACAAATCACCTGCAAGTCTCTGAAGCTCACAAAGGTGTGCCCAGCCCCTGAATCAGTGGTTCTCAACGTTAGCTGCATGTTGGAATGATCTGGAAAGCTTTTAACAATACCAATGTATGTCCAGGCCATACTCCAAACCAATTAACTCAGAATCTCTGAACTTGGTCTCGGACATTAGTATTTTCTAAACTCCACAAGTTATTCCAGTTGGCATTCATGACCGAGAATCCAGTTCTAAGCAGGTGCTTAAAATGCAAAAGCACTCAAGTGCTCAGCTGGAAATCAGGACACCCAAGTCCTTGTCCCAGTCCTACTACTACTTGCTATCAGCCTTGATAAGACCTGTTTTCTCATCTGTCAAATGAGGAATTGCCAATGGTGAGGGATAAGGTTCTGCTGGGTCTAAGACTCTATGACTGTGTAACTTCCACTCAGTTCCAACACTGTGCTTGATGTTGGGGACAAAAAAGCTCTGTCCCTGAGTAAGTCCTATTTACTGTGGAACACAGACAGGTACAGTGGTTAGCAGGACACAACGCAGTCAACGCAGACTCAGAGGCCTGAACTGGGTGTCACGAAAATATAGAGGATGGCCAAACACCCCAGGGAGCCAGGGAAGGCTGCCCAAAGAAGGTGCAGCTTTGCTGAGCTGAATTGACGATGAAGCTGACACAGGGCAAGGAGGTGGAGAAGGGGCTGGTGGTGGCCAGATACTCAGATGCAGACAGCAGAAACTCAATTCACTGGCATTAATGATAAAATTGCAGAGGCAAGCTGAAAAGTATAATCCGGTCATTGTTCCCTGACCACAGGCCACAGCAATCTGCAGGGTATTCACAGTGATTTGCTCACCACACCCTCCCACCCCCAAATACTAATTCAGCCAAGAAATCAGACTCGAAAGAATCATTTCCCTTTCTCAGGCACTAGCACGTGCACAAACACACAAGCGTTCTCCTGCTTCCTCCCACCACCAACCCTGCTGCTGCCGCCGCCGCCGCCGCCCTCCTGATTCTGGTTCAAGTACCCAGCAGTGAGCAACCAGGAGAAACAGGGTCTCTCTCTGCAGAGCAGAAGGTGAGAGGCTACTGCTGTGGAGTTTTAAAGAAATGACCACATTTGGGGGGTATAATGCAGACTTGCGTTTGAATCCAGGCTGAACCACTTATTAACTGTGTAACCCAGGACAAGCTACTTAACCTCTGTAAACCTCAATATCCTCATCTGAAAAATGGGGATGATATAGATACCACGTCACAGAGTCATCATGAGGGTTAAAATAGAAAATGCATGTGACATACTTGGCTACGTCATGTCTTAGTAAACCTGGTGCTCAAACTGTCAACTGTTAGTGTGCGAAGAGGAGAAAATGCTCAGTGAAGGAATCTTCCCTAGGCCTTTGGAGCTCTGCCGCCTGGAGACGAGCCCTGCTCGGGCAGAGCAGCGTGCAGCCGGCAGGGGATTTCAAATCAGGCTTCATTCCTCACATCTTAAGGATATAGGGGAAGATGCAAAAGAACGTCCTGTGGATGCGGAATCTCTCACCTGTTCATGCTGAACCATATGAGAATAAATTCTAGTATAAAAGATCTCTCTTTAGAACGTGGAGATCAGCATTTGATTCTTGAATCTGCACAGCGGCTCTCTTTGAAGAGCGTGTTACAGTCACCTACATTTACCAAGTACCTGTTTACTGGATGCCAACTACAGAGCAGGCACTAGGTTAGGTGCTTCAGAATCAAAAGTGAAGAAGTGAACCTGCTCTCAAAGGGCTCTTAGACAGGTTTAATATGGTGTGGGAAGGAGGGAGCAGAGGGGGGCATCCTATTTCCCATTCTGCTGGTAGAGAATTTGAGGCCCTCAAAAATGAAATAATTCAAAAGATCCACCCTTAAGCCATATACCTTATGGATAGACCTTACAGTGAACCTTTAGAAGGACAACGATGTCGTTCTAAAGTTATCCACGAGGGTAATCCTTTAATATTCACAAAAGACTTCAAACCCTAAAAAAGATGAGGCTTGCTCAAGAGCTCGCAGCACTCAAGCGGCGGAGTCTGGGCTGGAGCCCAGTTCTTCTGACAACAGATCCCTTGTGCCTCTCAACATGAGCATGCTGTCTGGGAGCAAGAGCAGCCCAGCCACACTCACCATCCGTATCCGTTCATCTTCCAGATTCCTGAGGACAGTGGCAAACTCCTGCAAAGACCTTGCTGGAAAAGAGAAAGGGGCCATGAGGTGGGAGGCAATGGGTCTTGGGAAGCCTTTCCAGCTCCAGCTATCATGTTATGGATTTAACTTGCTTAGCATACGCAGACAGCTAAAGTCAACTGCTTCCCAAGGCTCTCCTTATCTTTTAATCATTAACCATTAAGGGTGACCCAGAAATGCAGGTTAACTCCACCTGGCACTCTAGCTAGGGAAGGATTTCTTCAAGGAAAAGACCTGCCTGTTCCTGAGAATACCCAGGACTGGTGAGATGCTGGCAGGCTCCCAGGCCCCGGCCTGGAAGGGGTAGAGTTCCGCTTAGGAATTGAAGGATTTCCTGTTCAGAATTCGACCTCCTCAACCTTTGTCGTGGGGTTGCGTCAGAACCCGGCCTTTTCTTTGGCACCAGAACTAAACAAACAGTGCTGCTGGCATTGGAAGCCACATCTCTGGCTTCTCCTTGGGTTCCTCCTTTTGAGTCCTCAAGTCACTCATTAACAGCACGCAGCTTGCAGCACGGTGTTCAGACATGGGCAGCCTTGTCAGAATTGTGCACAAAGGCAACAAGCATTAAGTGCAGTAGCCCTGAGGGTACTTGGGGCTCTTGTGCAACGCTGGGAAAGGCATCCACGCATTCATGAGCTACAACAAGGATGCGTTATCACCACTCTCAGCTGTCTCCCAACTGCTTGTGCTCATCCTCAGATCCTGTGCCCTGTCTGGCAACAGGAACTTGGTAAGACTTTGATGAATTAACTAAATCACTAAAACTTTCTCAATTCTTTCTCACCGAACGTAATCAACCAAGTTGCCCAATATAAGACTAGGGAGCAATGACAATGCCCTGGCAAAGAAAGGTGTCTTGACATGCAAATCCTCCCCACTCAGGGCTGCCTACAGACAGACGCAGGTGACGTGGAGAGTGAAGCGGCACAGCACGGTGGTAACTGGCAACCCACTCCAGCCTCTTGTTAAGGAAACAAAGGGGAGAGGAGAGGACCATCGTGAACTGGACACTGAGCTCCTCTCCCTACCTGAAAGCAGTGGCAGCAACACAGTTTGGCCACCTGTTGCCAGGCCAGAATGTGGGGCTAGTAGATTAGATGATCGAACTTTTCAAAGAAGCTGGAAAACTGGAATTTCAGGTAAATTCGATTTATATGGTAATCCAATTAAAAAATGACGGCTGAACAAAACAGGGCCGCATTCTGATCTCAGCCTACGGGCTATCATTTTGTAACCACTGATTTAATTCTCCCCTCATCCACCTGCTTCTACTTTTGCGCTAAGCTCTTAGTACTGTGGTTGTGGGGAGGAACGTCACAAAACCAGCCGGAAGAACACTAAAGGAAGGTGGAGAGGGGATCCCCGCTGCAAAACTTCAGACTTTCTCCTGCACGCTGGAGGGTGAGTGAGACGATCCCAGAAGTCATGGAGAAAACCAGAGTAGCCCCGAGCCCTAATCCTCACACATCTCTGCCTCTCTGCTGCCACTATGCACATCTTTCTTTACTGACCTCAGATACTTCTGATCCCAGGAAAAAGGCTTTGTCAGGACACTGAAAACTGAACAATGAACATTTGTTCAGTTGAACAAATGAACATTTTTATTTTCTGCACAGTTATGACTTACCTATACACATCTCATCATCTGTTTCTGCATCTCCTATGCACTGAAATTTAAACTCATTTAAGGAATCTGCAAACTTCCGCTTCGCCGAAGACAAATCTAGCAAGAAAAAGAAAGGAAAAATCAGGAATTACTAAAATTAAACTGGCTTTCTAATTTGCTGCCCTTTCTGGTTCGTCCATGAATCTGGCAGCAAGCACATTTGTTCCTGAGTCTGTGTGGAAGTACGAAGGAATGTAAATTCAAAATAGTAAATACTTGTTTATAACATGAAGCACCGACTTGCTCTAGAAGTTAATATTTTTGTTATATTTGCTTTACCAATTCAAGTCCTATCTCTACTTCCTCAAGCCACAGTGAGTCCTGTCATCTCCATTTGACACGTGTGGGAATCCACTTGCCTAAGGAGGTCAGGGAGAATTGCCTCGGTCAGAGCCAACATCAACACCCACAGCCTGCAGGTCCTCCGCGCGGTCAGGGCGGCTGCCGCCACATCCAACTCCCAACACAAACTTTCATTAGGGAGGGAGCCCGTGGAAGCTGGAAGGAAGGGCTGGGAACCACCCCCTTTTCCATGGTACAGGAGCACCCAGCGGAGGCCCCCGAGTTCTCTGAACCTTGTGTGTCTGTTCTCCTCCCGAGCAGAGTGGCCAGCCTGACAACATCCTACCTGGACCATTTTCCTGGATGGCTACATCCACCACCACCAGGAGAACAAACACTGGGCAATGTGCTTTATTGGGGCAAAAACACATGCCACACATAGTATCTGTAACAAAAGCTTTCAGAAGACCTTGTCAAATGAAAAAAATAAATAAATAAGCTTTCATTTCAGATAGTAATAAAAGCCAATGATCCTTCCTGAGCCTTCAGCTTCTGTTAGGGGTTTAAAACCACCAAGCTACCTTTAAGTGGACTGACAGATCTGACTGCTCAGTGCAAATGTGCTTAACTTAATTCCATGTGCAGCCTTCCTGCAGATCAGGCTAATCATTCAAATTACCCTCATACATGTCTCCCTCACTGAAGGGGAAATGGCATTATGTTCAAATTCCCAGAGGAAGGAAATATGATGCAGGACTGGCAGCGAGGCCTGGCTTTAATAAGACATGGGGAGGGAAGGGGCACATTCTGGCTTCACAGAAGCAACATCACCTACTAGAAGAAAAGCATCCAAGATCCCCAGCACTTCTCTTTCTCAGCTTCCAGATTTGTCCTTTGAGGTTAGGGGTCATGTTTTTCATTTTCTGGTTTTGTTTGGTTTGTTCGCTCTCCATGGCCTGGCAGTGCATACTGCTCAGTGTGTGCTGAATAAATGTGTGTGGGGGGCACGGTATACAAACCCAACCCTTCCCCACCCCCGTGCTAACTGCAAGCAGTGGCTGCTAGCGGAAGAGCCAGGCTTACGCCACGCTGCTGTGCTCAGGGCCGGGGCTACTGCATGGATACCAGCAGCTCCTGCCCCTGGACCGCCCTCCCACTGGCTCGGATGACATGGTCCCAAGCTATCTGTGGCTTGTGCAAAGCACTCTGCTCCAAACCAAAAGAGGAAGGCAGCTGGGGTGGAGGAGAACACAGGAGCCAACAGCCAACAACAGTCTCTGGTCTCTCCCTGGTTCACAGAATGGCCCTTGCCAAAAAAGTCAAAAGATGCTAGCAGAGGACTCCGGCATCTATCAAAACTGGCCAACCCAGGCTGAGGCTACCACTCAGACTACCGATCACTCCCTGGCAAGGCAAGAAAGAAACAGATGCATCTGAAAGTCAGAACGCTGTGGGGAGGAAGGAAAGAGGCGGCCACAGGCAGGCAGGAGAAAAAAGGAAGAGAATAATATTTGAGAGTGGAAGACAAAGCCCTCTAAGAGTCCCAATGTGTGTGCATTGAATGTCGGTGTGGTCATACATATCCTTATTTTAGGTAGAATGTTCCCCCAATCAGAACTCACAGAGAAAGGCCTGAGCAAAGAGTAACAGCAGGTTTGCTTCTCTACCCACTTGACAACCCTCCTGGGCCTCCCCAGAAAGCAAGAAAGACTCAAGCTGGACACTCACCTCAACAAAGTGGAAAAAAGGTGAAACGTAAGCCAGGCCTAGGAAAGCTCCCAGCACGCACCTCAGAAGCCACCCTGCCAGGGGCAGCTGCCAGCAAAGACCAGGGAGCGGCTTGTAAGGCACAACGGGGCCTTTGTGAGCCTCTGCACAGGTGGATCCATTTAACCAGGACAGGGCCTGTCAGCTTATGGCCAGATGGGGACCTGGCTTCATTGTCTGGTGGCACCGGGCACACCCCGTCACAGCGCACACCTGAGAAGCAACGCGGGCCCGTGAGGCTGGGGGAGAAGCCAGTCCCCCGGGAGATTAGGTAATAATGACCGCCGGTGTGGAGCTGGCACCGGGCTGCCGGCCAGCGAGGACAGCTGGGTAGAGCGAGAGCCCCCACGACTGCACCTCAAAAGTAACTCGCCTCAGGCCTAACAGAGGAATCTTTCAGTAAAGCTACAGTGGGTACCTGTCGTCTCGCTTGTTAGAAATCCTTTCCCCCGTCTCTGGGACAGCATGTCAAACTTGTTTTGGAGAACCCCCTTTCTCTGCTTGCATTCTATGGGGTGCTCGTGACAGGCTGATCAACCCCAACCCCTGGGCCCCATCCGAACCCCACTGGCTCCTGGGTTCAAATTCCAGCTCCACCATTTGTGGGATCTATAACTAACCCCGCGTTAGTCATGAAGTCTCAGTTATCTGACCTGACAGAAGTCATCGATCTGTGGGTTCGGTAGGGAGAACCCCGGGAGGCACAGTGCATAAGCACTCTGCACATCGTAAGGGTCGGTTCCAGGCAAAACTGGGCTATTCTTTCCTAATACGTGAATGCTCCAGTAACAGAAGCCAGGGAAGATAAGCCTGAATACCACCTGTGCTTGTAGCCTAGAGAAGTTAAAGGACTAACATAAAAGCACAGAGCCACTAAGGAGGCGACGTGTGACTTAACTTAGTCCTGTGAACTGAGATCCCTGTAGCATGTGGGAACACCACACTGCCTCACCCTATTAGGAGAAACCCCTCTGTGTTACTTGGGAGAATCAAGAGGACATAAAAGGGGAACTTTCTACACAAAAGCCATTGTTTCTTGCCTATTTCAACCCAACAGGGTTGGTGGTGTCTTCCGTAGAGTATCACACCTTGGATGTGCAGCTCCCCAGAGATTCATTTCGGGAGCTTTCCCAGTGATGCACGCAGCAATCTAACATGTCCATTCCAGCGAGAGGAGAGGGAAAAGAGGACAGGCTGGTACGAGTGCTGGGTGCATGCCAAGCTTCGTGGCACCCTGCTCGTATAGCCCCGCTGTGTCGTGTACAGGCAGCACAAGACACAGCAAGGAGCCAAGCAGAGTCAAGAATATTTACTTTGCAGAAACATCTGTTGCTGGAAATGCAGAGTGCTGGCCAGTGCGGAGCGAAGTCGTAACTGTCAGCATCTGGAGAGGCCAAGTGTCTGCTTTCCAGAGTAGCTAGGCCAGGCGAGTAAGGGCTATGGAAGCAGCTAGAAGTCTGGGCCTCGAGAGATACCCCCAAAGCCATCTGCCCATTCAGGGGCCAGAGGGAAGTGCCCTTTCTTCCTGGAGGTGCCATGTGCTGCCTCGGCAGATTCTACTCTGCACACGGTCTAAGAGAATTTAACCCAACGATGATCCTTCTTTCACTAAAACAGAAGGTTTACTGTAACTCTTTTAAAATTAGAATCTACCTTAATTTTAAACAAGTTTGGCCAGTAATACCACAAGTCATTTCCTTTTTCTCCTTGGGTAAAACTTAACATACATGTACTTACACACACATGCACACATGTGTACACCCACATAATGAAGGACTCAGCGTAACCTTATAACTGTATTTATTTTCAGTGCATCTATTGCCTTTGTGACCTCCAAAGTTGCCAGAATTATATATTAACTACCCTTAAAGATTGTTGTGACTCAGCCACATCTTTCTCTCTAGACTTAGAAAGTGATTACAGTTAATAAAGACCATTGCTGCTGCGGTAAGAACTTGCAACAGGCTGCTTATAGCAAAAGAAAACCAAAGTCCCAGGCCTTGATAATCCCTCCCTTCTCTGAATACCAGTTACGCGGACTCTCTGCCTCACTACCTTGTATTTGGAATCATTCTGGAACTATTCAAGAATGGCTTCATGTCATAATGCACAAAGAGTGCCTGGGACAGGGCTGGACACAGGGCCCCTCAAAACGTGCCACGCTGATCTGAGGGGGGACACAGCAAGATAAGCCAGCTCATGGGTGGAGTGTCCTAGAGTCGCCAGAGAGGACGCACGACTGAGAGCCCAGAGAAGGACGCCAGCCCCCCAGAGACTGCAGGTTTAGTCCACACCCCCATGCCCAGGTAAAACTCAACGCACTCAAAACCAAACTCTCTCTGCCCTCCTACCCTCCCCCGAGAGGGCCAGCAAAGGGCCTCCTCCTGCGTCCCCAGCACAATGAAGGACACTGGCATTCACCCGCCACTCAAGTCAACACTGTGTGTCGTCCTTCACATGTAGCAGGCTCCTTCGTGCGCAATGTCCGTCCCCAAGTGTGTCTGTCCACTTTGCCTCCTAAGCAGCGCTCAACTCTGCGCACTCCTTTCCCATCACGATCAGCAACTCCTAAAACCAAACACCCCCCTTTGCCTGGATAACTGCAACTGCTTGGTCTCCCCACACGCACGTCTGTCCCCCCAGTCGGTTCTCCACCCAACCCTGGCAACACCAGCAGTGAGCCCTGTGATGGCTTCCCGCAGCTCTGGGGACAAAGACCAAAGTCCCTCCCGAGGGCTGAGAGACCCTGCAGGGTCTGATCTTCCCCTCTCCGCCTCCGGGCTCCGGATGCTCTGGCCTCTGCCCATTCCTGGAGCATGCTCTATTCCCACCTGTCATCATGTGCCTACTCTTGCCTGCAGCCCTCAGCCCCAAAGTTCCTTCCTCCAGGAAGCCTTCCTTGACTTCTCTAACCAGGCCAAACCCAACCCTATTTTCCACTCCCTGAGTACTATGCACCTTTTCTTCAGAGCAACTTGTGCAAGTCTGGTTGGAGCTCGGTATAGGTAGGAATGTGCTTACTATTAACATGTAACCACCTCCCCTGATGTTGTCCATTGAGGAAGATTCCAACAGAGCTGGAGGGAGAGCCACCACCAACCAGCAGAGACATGAAGAAAAACCTCTCTACCAAGGGACCCAGAGAAATGAGCTACAAACAAGCCAGCCGCCGGCCACAGCCATGTGTCCTCTTTTAGCCCCAGCATAACCCCAAGTCTGGACGGAGTTAAAACAGTTTTAAGAAGAGTCCCTAGAGATCTTTCTTTTCTCTCTCTCCCTACTGGGCAAACTGAGAACAGAACATATCCTTTCAGAAACTGTGCTTGGACAAAGGCATTTCCCCCAAGTCTGTATGTGGCATTTTAAACCTAGTGCAATGTGCTTAACTTATCATAAGGAAGTGATGTTCCCTTGGTTAAGTGCCATGCTACAGCCTGAACCCCTGCATTACATCTCAAAAAGAAAGAGACCTTGTTCAAATCTTACAACCAAACAAAATTCCCCATAGCATGTCTCCTTGCTGTGACTCGTTGTCTTAACCTGTGGCCACTAGGTGGCAATCAACTATATCAGAGAAGGTGTGCAAGACTCAAATTTCAAGGCAGTGCTGAGGACAGAGCCTGTCCCAAGTAGGATACACCCACCTGAGAAGGGAAACGTCCTATGGGTGCTGAGTCAGCAACTGGGGAAGGGGCCCTGCCTGCACATGGGCAGAACTGCTCTGATACATTCAGAGGCCTGTGTTCTTAGAAAGCATACCCAACCCTGCGACGCAGAGGGGAAGGGGTAAGGAGACGAAGTCGCCGCCAATCTTTCCCCCACATCTTTTCACATCTGGTTCGAAAAACCTCTCCTCTCCCCGAGGCAGATGATATGCCCACCAACCATGCCGGCCACAGCACGTTACATAACGTGCATTCTGATTATACATCTGTGCACTTTTCCTGAGGCCATTTCCCTAAAACTGTGCTTCCTAAATGAGGCCACAGTTAGCATTGACTCTGGAGAATTTGTTTTTCCAACCAGAGCACTACAGCTAATGAAATGTTCAGAGCCGATTTTGAAATCAAGTAGAACAAAGAAGTGTTACCCCTTTCCAAGATGAGGTTTCTAATTCTATTTACATGGCAACACCTTTCAAGAATAATATAGGGGGCCCAAACCCGCCTTAATCTACATCAAAATCACTATGAATCTACTATGCATTCATTTATTGGGTACTTGCTATGTAACATGTACCTACTAAGTACTATAAATCCTTCCATCCTGACAAGCATCTTGGCATATTATTACCTCCACTTTGCAGATGTGGAAACTGAGGCTGAGAGGTTAAATAATCTACCCAAGGTCACACAGCAAATGAGTGGCAGTATAAGAAATCTGGTCTCTCTGACTCCAAAACTCTTCACTACTATACTATATTGCCTGATTCACGCAAATATTTGAGAATCTGGTATCAATGTACTCAAAGAAAAGACAAGACTGCATGCAGACATTCCATATCCTTAAACAGAATACAATTTAGAAGGGCCTAATCTGTGTAGATGAAACTATAAATTAAGGTAGAATGTGCTAAGACAGGCAATCAGAGAGTGACAAAAATGGCTACAGAAGCACAAGCAGGATATTATTCCAGCTGGGGCCTTTGCCGGAGGTTTCACAGAAAAAAATAAGAGGGAGTGGCACTTGGGCCGAGCCTTCAGCTTCAGTGCTATGTGGATATGTAGAAACCGGAGGCGGTACAGGGCAGGGAGGCACGTCTGGAAGGTAGAAGTGGAAACAGGGTGCAAAGAGATGCAAAAGCAGAGGACCCAGCCAGAAAGAGCAGGAAGTTCAGCTAGTGGACAGGAGGTAAGACTAGGGAGAAAGGTTAGAATCAAACCATGGAGGTACCGGAATGCTAAGCTAAAGAATTTGGACTTTATCGCTTAAAGAAATGGGAGCCGGCTGGGCACCGCGGAGATTTGCGCCTGTAGTCCCAGCCATTCCAGAGAATGAGGCAGGAGGATCACTTAAGCCCAAGAGTTATAATCCAGTCAGCGGGGCAACACAGTGAGACCCTCCCCCATCTCTTTGGGGGAAAAAGGAAAAAAAGGAAGGAAGGAAAGAAACAAAGAAACAGGAACAGACAGTTAAACAGAGGAGTGACAAGATCAATTTAAACACTGATTAAACCTTTTACTAGGGAGCTGGCCTGGAATTTTGTTTTAGGACACCTACCCTAACTCCTCCACGCAACCACAGTAAAGGGGCATTCTCCCTGGAGGATAACTAGATGACAGATGACACTTCTCAACCTGGACATTTGTCACAGACCACTGGTCAGCCAGGAGATGAGTATAAAACAGGATTCAAAAACACTGCTCCCCATTGAAAACTCCAAGCTCAAGTTCTATTATGAATAATTAGTAACATTATCATTAGTTATATATAATTATATATAAATGTTGTATACAAATACATTTGTATTTCCAGAGTGCTATATTAGCTTTAGCTTTTCCTCATAAGAACATTGAGAGTTTTAGTGATCGTACCTGACTTTTTTTTTTTTTTTTTTTTTTTTTTGGGAGACAGGGTGTCGCTCTGTTGTCCGGGCTACAGTGCAGAGGCATCATTATAGCTCACTGCAACCTGGAACTCCTGGGCTCAAACGATCTCCTGCCCCAGTCTCCTGAGTAGCTGGGACTACAGGTGCACACCACCACACTCAGCAGCTAAATTTTTTTTTAGAGACGAGATCTCCTTAGTTACTTGGGCTGGTCTCCAACTCCTGGCCTCAAGCGATCCTCCTGCCTCAGCCTCCCAAAGTGCTAGTGATACAGGCATGAGCCACCATGCCCAGCCAACACTTGACCTTTTACAGATGAAGAAATTAAGGACTGGCTTAATGACAGTGCATGTCACATAGCAGGTGCTTAACAAACATTTGCTTAATCGATGACTGTCCTGTCAAGTGATTTAGTCAGCATCAGATCTATGATAAAAACTCAAGCCCTAAACAGCCCATTCCCAAACTTGAACTGCTCGGCCCTGACACAAAACAGAAAGACACGGAGAACAAAGGTACCGTATTTAGAACAACCACGTTCACATACTGCCCCAAGACATGATAAGGCAAAAGAAGGTCAGGGCAGGAAAAACTCCCTCAAGGAAAACTGTGATGATTGGCTTCGTTAAAACAAAGAAACCCATTTTGACAGGCACTAATCAAGTGAGGAAGCAAAAAAGAGAGGGTATTTCCAGGCAGCTCAAGTGCAAATATCACAGCAGAGCACGGATATCGGGGACAATTTAGAGGACAATGACACGAGCAGTCACTGCAAACATGGGTTTAAATCCCGGGTCTCTCACTTCCTAGCTGTGTGACTTTGGGCAAATTACTCAATCTTTCCAAGCATCTCTGTAACTATGAGGATAACAGGTACCTCACAGGGTGGTTGTGGGAATTTAAAATAGGGGGTAAATGTCACAGAAGAGCAGAGCACAAGGTGGCCTGCGGATGCCAACTGCCTGCCTTCCCAGGAGCAGAGGCGGAGTGGAAGTTTACCAGCAGGTCAGAGAGAGGAGAATCAACAAAAGGAGAATCTTAATTAGCATCAGAATTAAGCAATTTTTCCTCATTGAGTCACCAAACTAATCCAATAACCCCATTTGAGTGAACTACTAAAAACCCATTGGAGTCCCTAATGGTTGTCCTCAGATGCTTAGAAAACTCCTAATACATCTACAAATTTATTAATACAATTTCCTCTCACCCCCCCCCCCCAGATAGATGAAAAACAAGGCACAAACCCTAGTGGACTAAATAACACTATTTTTAAAACTGAACTAACTCGAAGCACTATGGGTTTCTTTTTGAGGAGTTTATTAAACTCAAGCGGTGGCTTTTAAATGCACACTGGGGAAAGAGTGTTATCATCAAATCCTTTTTGTCAACTGCCTGGGGAGGCAGGCCAGCCCCAGTCGAAACGGATTTAAGAATTGAGTGTGTTAAGGTAACATCCAAGGTACCTGGGAATGACAGGGTTCACAGGCCCGAGGTGCTGGGCTTCCTGGGAAGGTGGTCCTTGGGCTTTTGTCCCTAAGGTAGGCACATTTTTAGAAGGGAGGGAGCATGAATAGGAGACCACATGAAGCAGACCAAAGGTTCTGCAGGGAGAGCAGGTCACACCCAGGCTGGAAAGACCAGAAGGGGCCAGATGGGAGGAGCTAGAGGGTGGGATGAGGACGGGGCAAGTGTTCTTCTCTCAATACCAAGCAGGAGAGGCTGGCTTGAGCCTCAAGACTTAGATTTTGCTTCTGGAATGCCCTCCCCTCTGCAGCAGAACTACTCGAGCTTTAACATGCACCCAATCACCAGGGATCTTGTCAAAACACCGGTTCTGATCCAGCAGGCCTGGGAGCCCGAGAGGCTGCGATTCTAACAAAGTCCCAGGTGGAGCCAATGATGCTGGTCCAGGCACCACACTCTCCAAGGCAAGGGTCTGGACTCCCACTCAAGACCCCGAGAGCAAAGATCACAGCTTCTTTATCCTTCCGGCACAGTGCCTGGAACATACAGGACCCCAGTACATATTGGAGAAATGAATGAATGAATTCCTGGAGAGCACTGAAACTGTTGCAAACAAAAACGGAATAAAACCTAGAATAAGAACCATAAATGGGCCACCTCCTTACACAGTCGTCAACTATACATGTGAACCTGGGGAAAGTTACTTGTCAGAATCATTTGAAAACCAGGGGGCTGAGCCAGTGGACCTTTAAGGTCCCTTCTAGCTCTGAGATTCCTTCCAAAGTACCTTTTCTGGGCCTTTTATTTATTTTTAATGGGGAAGTTTATATACTGGATATTCCTACAGGAAGGCACACCTCTATGGCATTCTCAGACAGCAGGTTCCAAAAATCCAATTGAGAGAACACAGACTCTGTTAGTCTCAGCAAATAACCATAGCAACTATTACCCCCCAAACGAAATGATGTCTTCACAATGATGTGCTGGCTCAATTAGATTAAGAGGGTGACGTGTACCATCTGAAAATTTATGGTCGTAAACTTCCAGCAAAAGCCAGACCTTGCTGGAAGAGGTTTTTAAGAAAGGTCTTGCCAATAAATCGAAGAAGGGACAAAGAGCCAGAAAAATCAAGTAGATGAGTAACTCAGGCAAGACGGCTCTCCCTGTTCCAAGTCCACACAGGCAGGGCCCAAGCACCTAGATATGAATCCGTAACTTGGTAGAACAGTTACAAATCCAAATCTGAGTACGATCACTTCTACCAGGGAGCTATCAAGAAACTGCCATTTTATCCCTTTCTTTGCCTTTCTTCATGCACTTTACAAAAGGAAAATGAATACTGCTACCTCAGAAAAGTCTGCAGAAAGATTTACCAAAATAATTGTAAATGAAAAAGAATAAAACTGCAAAATGGTACTTATTACGGGTGATGATGAATTTCCAACCACATTAATTTCCCCACAGGTCATCACAGATGCCAATCTTTCTGTTCCCAGGTCTTTAGATTGGAGTTGGAACCGTGATGAAAAACTCCGCATCTGTAAGTACTACACCTATCATCTTTCTCCACCCTTAGGCCTACCTCTTCTGGGGTCTGGACGATCACATTTGCACTGAACAAATTTGGGCAAGCAAGAACCTCACTTGAAAAGCAGGAACAGAGAAGCCAAGGCCAGTCACCTCCCTATAACCCCAGAGCCTTTTCCAGCGAAGAACAAAAAGAAAGAAGAACCACAAACCAACCAAAAGCCCAGTCCCAAGAATCAGGGCTTACCTGGCATTCGACAGTCCTTAACTCAGAAAGTCACAGACGGCAGAACCTGGGGACATACACACAGTCAGCCACACCTCTGGCTGTTCTCACCAACAGCTAAGATGATGTTGAGGGTGGTCAAGGGGAAAACAAGGCCCGGTGAATAAACCAAGGCCTTTGACTAGTCAGACAGCTGAGATTCGTGGTTAGCAGACTCGCGGGATTCAAAATCTCGTCTCACCCACTCACAAGGTCCCTGCACTCAGTTTCCACCGGTGTGAAAAGGAGCTGAAAGGAAACCTGCCTCCTAAGGTTGCGGTGAGAAAAGAGATGATGCAGAAGTGCTTAGCACGGGGCCTGGCCTGCAGCAAGCGCTTGACAAACCAGAGGTATTAGTAATTATGTTTATATGTATAATAAATAAAATGCCGGGCTGATTTACTTCTATATAAAAATGAGAGGACAGTGAAGCCACCCGGCCCCTCCCGCCCATCATCTCGCCCCTGCCACTTTGCCTTCCTCTCCCCCTCGTTCCCACGAGGCTCCCTGCAGCATCATCAGGATGTAAAGCGAATCAGCCTGATCCCTGGACTCAGCTCAGACACCCCTTGCCACTAATACCACAGGAAGCAAGGCAGTGGTTCCTCAACACCAGAATGAGCTCAATTAAAAAAGCAAAATCCACTCATCTCCCCCTGGATTAAATGAACGCTTCCAGAAGAAAACAAAAAAAAAAGAGACATTTTAAAGAAAGCCACACCTAACAACATTCCCAGAAATTAGTTTCACTTTCTTTTATATCCCTGTTTAATTAGCCACTTCCCTGCTGCTCCTCACAGGGGAGGCTGGTGCTCCAGGGACCAAGCAGGGAAGTCCCAGAGGGCAAATATTCACCCTCCTCTTAGGCTCCCAAGAAATCTCTATGCGCCCCACCTCCCTGCACAACGCTGTCTCCTCCCCAGCCTGGTCCCCAGTCCAAGTAAGAACTCACGCCCCAGCTAGTTCTCAAAGTACCCCTTGCTGCAGACCACCAAAGAATGTGAGAGGTCAAAGACTAGTGTTTCATATTTTGCTCAATACGATCGAGCACCCTTGAAATAGCCTCTCCTAGGGTGCCTGCCGCCCCAGCCACCAGAATCAAAATCTCTGGGGCTGGTGCCCAGGAATCTGGGCTTCCCAGGCAGTTTTTATGCATGCTGAAGTTTGAGAACTGATATCACCTAAACCTTCAGAACATCTAGTACCAAGTACCAAAAATGGAACTGCACCAGGTTACAAAGGTGGAGCTCCACGGAGCAAGCCAGATCTTCTAATTCCTGACAGTAGGTTTACAAGTATTCCCATAGCAGACAATTAATGCTCATGACAGAAGAAATCTAGGTGACAGCAGGGGTGGCAGGAGGAAACACCAGAATTCGTTTTAAAAATCACAAATTCCAAAGCCTGCGTCTTTCAAAAAACATTCGCAATCATGTCTCCCATTCTGAAGCCCACACAACTGACTAGGAACGCAACTCTGTCGGCAGGCTGGATTGTAGAGACCCAGCTCGTAGCGCTTGGAGCTGATGAACAGCCCTGGTGCCGATTGCCCACAAACCCATCCGGAAACCAGCTTCCCACAGAAGGGGCAGCTGCCTTAATCCCCTGGGGAGCCAAGCACTCTTGGACTACGGGCCTGGGGGGGGGCTGCCCATCAGGCTCTGCTCAGCTCATCTTCTCTGAGCCTACAAACAGCAAACCTAACACACGGACTCAAGTTAAGCCAGGATGCAGCTCACAGGGTGGCTGAAAAATGGGAGTGCCTGAGGTCTAGGCAGGGCAGCTTCATGGGCATGCAACGGAGATAGTTAATACCAGGCCCTGTGCTCATAAGGGCCTGCTTGGTTTAATACTCTGCTACAGCTGTCTTGAAAAGTTTAATAGTTTTATCTTTGAACTTGCATTTTGTGAGTGAAGTCTGGTGGGACAGTGGGACATGCAGGTGTGCAGAGGAGATGTGTACAACCTGGGTGTCAGGCATGACTGCTGGGGTTCCTTGTGACCCATGTGCACATATGCTTGTGAAGCCCATGGGCATAGAATTATGGGGGACCCACGATGGTTGGGAGCTCAGGAGACTCAAAGTGAGAGTGTTGTGTTTACGACTGAGTAAGCAACCGCTGACAGCCCTGAGGGGCCATGCCTTCCATCTCAACCAGAACTTCCCAGACCTAAGAGGAAGGCCATGGCATTCTAAGACACACAAACTGCCCAGGAACCCTAGCGGAACCTTTCTTTCTCCTGTTATTTCCCTAGATAAGCCAGCCACTGACACCGACGAAGGCGACACAGGACAAGGGATAACTCATAGTCCCTTTGCTTTCGGTCCTTCCTTACTCACCAGGAAGCCAAAGAAAGGTAGGGCATATTGAAAGAATATGTGTACATCAAGAAGTGAAATACAGTTATTTTGTGCATTTTCACTGTTCTTGGAAGAATGAAATAAATGCACATGAGCTATAAGATATGGATTGCATAATCTTGGTGATTCTGCATACCAGTCAGATGATCTTATACTTACATTTAAAATTGGCATTGACAATATAAAGATGAACAGAATTCACACTAATAATTTAAATTTTTAATTTTTCTTTTTTAGAAGAACATTAAATAGCAAATTAAAAACACCATGACAAGTCAAGAAAGAGACCAGAAAAGAAAGAAAGAAGCTTTCTGTTTTAATGCCTTTATAACAGTACTTCTGTCTGCTTTTTGAACAAGGAGCCCCACAGATTAAGTAGCCAGCCCTGGGCACAGGAACATCCTGGGGTTGCTCTTCCACCTCAATTAACTCCTCTCCTCCTACTGGTTCCTTGGGAAAGACCTGAGTTTAGGCGACCATCACCTCTGGCCTGGACTCCTAATTGGCCTCCCACTTCCTCCCTGCTCCCCTCCAGACCATTTGTCACTCAGCTGTCCAGAACAACCTATTCAAAAGGCAGATCTGATCTTGTCACCACCCCTCCCATAACCCCCCAATTATATCTCTTCCCACTCCCCTCAAGACAAATGACCAGGGCCTACAAAGTCTGCCTCGTCTGCCCACCTCGCTGGCCCTGCCATCACTCTGTGCCCCAGCCCCACTGGCCAACTTTCAGATCCTCAAAGGTGCCGGGATCCCACTATCCACAAAGCCTAGTACATCCTGTGCCCTCTGCCTGGGCAAACGGTGCCAATTAGCATCAGGTAAATGAGAAGCCATCCTTTCTAACACATCAGGTATCCCTTGAGGGAAAAACATACGCGTGCACGCACAAAAAAACACACGCCCGTTGATTTGGCTTTTGAAGTTCACCTGCATCAGATCACCACAGACTTAACAAATCAGAAATTCTGGGAATCAAACCTGGAAATCTGCCTTTTTAATAAATTATCCAGATGATTCCTATGCACAGTAAGTTTAAGAACCACTGTTATAGGAAGACATTGCACATAATGTGTAAATTACCAGAGAACTAAAAGAAGCTAATAACACGGAACCTGAGAAAGCAGAGAACAAGAAAGAAAAGGAAAGCAATGTCCTGTAGACCCGGAAAGTCCCTGGCAACACACCTCCAAGAAAGCAGCAGGAAACTGTTCCCAGAGGAGAGAAGAGCCATGGAAAAACCCTAGGCCATTGTTCACTAGGGTCATTAATTACTTTGTCTATTTACAACCTCATGGACACTTCCTCCTATCTCAAGGTGCTCCTGGGACACTCAGTAAGAAACCCAGACATGCTCCCTCACCGCAGGAAGAACAGAGTGAACCTGAGCCAGGGACCTGCAATGGGCAGGGCCACCTCTCACAGTCGTACAATTTTTTCTGGGCATCTGGAAGAATCCTGTACCCAGAAGCCCTCATCAGAGACTGGAATCCCAGTGGCTGCTAGAACACCCTGCCCCCAGCTGGCCTCACTGCCTCTGTCAACCCAGAAACGCTGAGGAATGAGAAGACTCGGGCGGAATCCTCCCAGCACCTCTCCACCAACTTTAACAGCCCCTCCTGTAGTACGGTGAATAGTGTTCCCAAGTCCATGTCCACCTGGAACATGAGAATGTGACCTTATTTGGAAATGGGATCTTTGCAGATGTAATTAGTTAAAATGAGGTCATACTAGATTGGGGTGAGCCCTAAATCCAATGACTGGTGTTCTTATAAGAAGAGAAGACACATAGACACATAGGGAAGACGGCCCTGTGAAGATGGAGACAGAAACCAGAGTGATGCAGCCACAAGCCAAGGAACACCAAGGACTGCCAGGAGCCACCAAAAGCTAGGAAGAGGCAAGGAATGGCTTCCCTAGAGCCTTCAGAGAGAACATGGTCCTCCTGACACCTTGATTTCAGATTCTGGCCTCCAGGACTGTAAGAAAATAAATTCTGTTGTTTTAAGCCAGCCAGTTTGTGGTTCAGCCGTCCCTCGGTATCCACAGGGGACTGATTGGTTCCAGGACTCCCCACGGACCCCAAAATCCACGGATGCTCGAGCCCCTTACATAAAATGCTGTAGTATTTGCATATAACCTATCCACATTCTCCCATATACTTTACATCATCTCAAGATTATTTATAATACCTAATATAATATAAATGCTATATAAGTAGTTGTTATACTGTATTATTTAGGGAACAATGGCAAGAAAAAGTCTGTATGTGTTCAGTACAGATGCAATTTTTTTCCAAGTATTTTTGATCTTCACTTGGTTTAATCCACGGATATGGGACCCACAGATACAGAGGGTCAACCGTAATTTGTTATGGCAGCACGAGGAACCTCACATACCTCCTTTCTTAGGAAGCCTGAGCTTTAAAGTCGTATTATTACCAAAGCTTGGGGATTCTGCCACAACAAATAAAGGAAACCTTGCCCTTCCAACACTGTAGGTGGTCTGCCCCAGCCTTGCTCAGAGCCACCCTCCCACTGGCCAGCCCGAGTCCTCCCCAGATCAGTGCTCTTACACATCCTCCTCGGCCTGAAAGGCCTCTCCCACCCCGACTGGCACTACCAACCAAACACCACTGCCCAACACCTGGCTCTCTCTAGGAACCCCTTTTCAAGCTGTGGCTTCACACACACTGCCTGGGCCGGCCCTCCACTGGCCCAGGCTCATTACCCCCAACCAGCTCTTTCCACACTTGCTCGGCATGGGCAGCTCGAGAGGGCAGAGACCAGGTCGGTCCGGTACACCACCAGAACCCAGGACTCACCGCAGCTCCACACACGGGAGCAAAGGGACAGCTATTCATAACCTAATAGCATGCACAGATGCCTCTTGTTCTTCATTACTTGGCCCAGAAATGGGGTCTGTCTGCTGTGTGACTTCTCTCAGCTGTGATCACACTTCTGCTAAAGGAGTATACTCTACTATAAAGATCACTCATTGATTGTTATTCATTCAAACACTGTGCATCGTGTACCTATGTGCCTGATATAAGTCACTGGAAAAGATAAGCAAAAAGCAGACCCAGTCCATCCCTGAATTCATGGCATTACAAACGGGGGTGGTGGAGCATGTATGTCAGTCTTAGCACCTCAAATCAAAGGTGAAAAGCAATACAACAATCTTGCTCACAAGCCTCTCTCCCCATTAAATTATGTCCTGCTCAGTGTTCCCAGCGCCTGGAACAGTGCCTGGCACATAACAGGCAATCAATAATGCTAGATGGATGGAGGATGGATGGAGGATGAATACACTGAGGATGGATGGATGGACGAATAAATGGCAGGAATAGTGTCTGGTATGCAACAGGCAGCCAGTAATTGGAGAGATGGATGGACAGTCAGAGGGATGTATGGATACAGGACTCGAATATAACAGGCAGCCAATAATGACCAAAAGGAAGGATGCATGGATATCTAGGGAGCCAAGCACTTGGGGTGAAATCTGCACAAGGCACAACTTAAAAGCACAAAAGATGCCAGAGCCCTCTAAGTGCTGCCTCTGAGACCTCCACCTCATTTCATCCCAGCCCACCCCGCTGCCTCTTGGCATCTGAAACAGTAACTCTAAATGAATCCGGTATGTCACCCCTAATGTAAACACTGGGTAGAAAAACAGCTTCACCAACACAGATGTGCTCTAGCTTGTTCCCTTCCCTCCCCTTTCTTTCTGTAATGGGAGATTTAAAAGCCTGTTCTGCCAGTCCTCAGCCACAGAGAGTATTTACCATTCTAAAATGTTGACTTCACTCTTGCCAAAACGTACACCAAATACCACTGCCAGGTTGTGTCATTCTTAATTATTATTTTTGTGATTCTTCCTTTGTCTACTGCCTTAAAAGAGACTTTTCTCCGAAGGAACCAGAGCTGACTCTGAAAATTTCATTGTCATATGGGGCAGGGGGGAGGATAATACCACAAGCTGAAGGAGAAAAGAAGGGATCTGAGGATCCTTCTAGCAGCGTATCTAGTTAAAGCCCCCTTTTCTGGTTGCCTGTAGCAGAGAAATCGTTTGCAACAAAACAAAACCAAAAAACGGAACCCCACCTGAACATTTTACCTTCCACAAAGCAGCTGGATCTCAGAATGACAGAGGAGGTGTCCTCACGAGACTCATTAAGTTCACCCTTTAACTCTTCACCGAGCACCTCCTATATCATCAGGGACTGTAGGTGGCAAGGAGAATAAAACACTGAACAAAACTGACATAGTCCTTGTGGTCCCCAAACCCACAACCTAGTGGAGACAGATAACTCAAAAAGTACATACTATAAACATTGCAAATTGCATTGGCAAGAATGTAAAAATGAGATGCAGGCCAAAAGGAACGGTGTGAGGAGGGGCAAAGCAGATACCCACTACCCCACTATGAGGTAGCAAGCCACGCCAAAGGCCATGGTGGAGATGGCTTATCAGCTACAGAGAAATAAAACACTTTAGAGATAGGCAATGAAAATTCCTGTATGGTGGTGGTGGCTTCACAGATGACAAAACTTAACAAATTATATAATTAAACACATGCAGTTTTTTATCTAACAATTAAGCTTTTAAAAAAATAATAATCTCCCCAATATTATGTTACCTACTCTCATGATCTCCAGGATGATGAAGGTTTCTGTCGTCATAAACTAAAAAAAAATGACCTGGCTACACCAAGCATGCCACACCCTGTCATATTGTTCTTGATCTTCTCACAGCTTCTTTTATTAGTTCCACAAGTATTTACTAAGCATCTACTATGGGCCAGGTACTATCCATTTGTGTCCCCCATTACACTACAAACAAAATCCTGCATAACCCAGCTCGCCTGGAGTTTGCAACCTCCTGCAATCACAGAACCGAGTAGGAAAGGCAAGCGCCGTCTACATACTGAGAAGGGCTCGCAGCATTCTCACAACATGGACTCAAGGCTACTACGGAGGATTTCCAACATCATGCTAGACAACAACTTATTGAAAGCTTACTATGTGTGTAGGCTCCTAAGTTCTTCAAAGACATTATTCATTTAATTCTCCCAGAATCCCTTTGAGGTAGATAATAGTGTTTAAATCCATTTTATAAATGGGCAAATTGCCAGTAAGTGATAGAACCGAGATATAAACCCAAGAGCCTGACTCTAGGACCCACAGTTTAAAAAAATCTAAGCTACACCACCATAAGGATAAGTTGTCCACCAACTGCCCCAGAAAGCCACTTTATAAGTGATTCCCTGGGCCAGACTGTGAGACTCAGCTGACACTGTTCTCTGCCGAGCAGATTCTCTGGCCTCCCCTATCAGTACTTCCACCACCTTTGGAGCTTGATAAAGGCAAGTTTGAGAAAGGAGGGAGATCAAAGGTTTCTAAGCAGCAGAGCTCAGTAAGGGGGAGATTGACTCTGACATCTCTGTGCCAGAGGAAGGGCTCAGCGTCATGGTGCTTTAATGGGACAGGGAGAGGCAGCAGCTCGGCTTCCTGGCTGCAGGCAGAGTAGCGCACAGGGCTTCTAGATGGTAAACTTTTCTGTTTTGTTGGTCTTTCAGAACACAAGTCAGTCGCAAACTTACTGGGTGAGATCATGGTTGCGATGATGACAGAGGCCCACGGGAACACAGACCTCCTCCGGATCAAAGAACCTTCCCGCTGTCCCCATCCAGGACTCGCAACAGAATCATGTAAAGCCAATCCAACTGCTGGCAGCCCGCAGGCAGCAAGCAGCCAAAATGCATCAACATGCGAGAATGCATGTGAGACGTGCATAAAAATCCCTGTGGTTACAAGTCATAGACATCTGTATTAATAGCAGGACTGCTATAATTAGTCATTTAGGGAAAAATGCAATAAAACAAATCTGTTCCAAGACAGCCTCCCGGAAGAAATCAAACTCTGAATTTCGTGAGTGCTATACGGATGGTTTCAAGAATCCAGATCCTGCCACGCTGACTTTCTTTCCCAAGAATGCCTTTGACCTTAGCCAGCAGTCACATTTGGCAAAGAGGAGTTGAGCAATGCCTGTAAGGAGGACAAGTTCCATGTTCACAGAAGACAATGAGGTCGCCTCGACAATACCCACTAATGACTGTGAACATCCCACAGTACTGCAAAGGCTACATGACTCCCACATGAGGCCTGTTGCTTCTGAACTACTCCTGGCTGCTCAGAGTCCCTAACTGGTCAAGCCATCCCCCCGACACTTTGCTCTCTCCTGCTCACCTCACTCACAAGATCCTTTCTTTTCTCAATAACATTCCTCTGCACAGTATTACCATTACCTGCCTCTTTGCAGAAAACCTAGCGAACCCTCTAGCACAAGTGCCTACCATTATTCTATCAAGCTCTGGAGGGACAAAGACAGCAAACCCAAACCATTGCTAGAGGACAGTTTAATTTCTATCCTCTGGTCAAAGTGAATCATCTTTCCAAGGTAGGGGAGGGGGTGTGTGCCTATGTAGACCGGACCCTGGAAATATATAGAAAAGCCTGCTACGACTTAGGCAAGTCTCCTAACCTCTCTGGACCTCGGTATGACAAACTGTGAAATTAACAGACAGAAATAAAGTCAGCCTGGCAAAGATGCGATGGAAGAGCATCCCATGCGCAAGGAACACCAGGATCACAAGGCCACACGGTGGGGGAAGCACAACTACTACACAAAGCCAGCACTTTGGAGAGAGGGTGGGTTGGGGGGACCACATGGGGCCTCAACATGAGAACCCACTCTACACAGCTGCCTGCAGGCCCCAGCCCTATCAGTGATCCGTAAATAGTTGGAGTTGCCTTCTGATTATGGAGGCAAAACTCAGGTCTCTCGCATGAGCCTATGAGGGGCAAGAGGCCAAATTTCTCATAATAAAACTGAACTATTAAAAATACAGTCGCAAACCTGGATATGGTAGAATGATGTTTTGCTAACAACCTAAGGCCTGATGTGATCTTAGCTAATGTCAAAAATGTATTTTCTATGTGAATAAAAATACAAAATCCGCCTATCTGTAAAACAAATTATTTTAACATCAAATCCGCCCTGATTAATCTGTAGTTTAAACCGTTCATGTCTCAGAGGTGATGCAGAAACCTTCTCGTGCCCTGGCTGACTCTGCACACAGGGCTTATCCACTGCTCTAACGCTAGACATTTGCACAGTAGAAAGACTGGCTATGATACGTTCTCTTGAAAGTTCTTTCAAATCCATTCAACATCCAGCTAATAGCTATTCTTTATATACATATAGAGAGAGAGAGAGAGATGAGGCACAGGTGCTGCACAACACAAAATCAAAACCACATGCACCCTTTAATAAGAAGGGAGAAGGATGGAAAGGGGATGAACAGAGGACCCACTATGTGTCTGACATTGACGTACATTTCCTTCAACCCCGCCAACAGCTCAATCATGTGGGCATCATTATTCCTATGTTAGGGAGAGACTGAGGCTCAGAGACATTAAGAAACTTTTCCACAATTACATACCTAATAACTTCAATAGTTAACATTCAAATACAGCTCTGACTCCCAAGTTTGTAGTCTTAACTACTATAACAGGCTTAAAAAACACAGTATAGATTAAAAAAAAAAAAAAAAAAAAAAAAAAAAAAAAAAAAAAAAAAAAAAGGCTGGTTGCAAGAAAAAAAAACAAGCAATAAGTAGCATAGAGAGAGACAATCTGTAATGAGAGTTCAGGCAGAGGAGAAACTGTCCTCGATTAGGAAGGTGATATTTCCCTAAGGAAGGGGTATTTGAGCTGGTCTCTGAGGGCTCCCCTGAGGAGAATAAGCCCCGCAGGAAGAGGGGACAACTTAAACAAAAGCACAGAGGCAGGGCACCACGTCAGCTGTACGCACAGCAGACAGCAGGGCCAAAAGAAGGGGCAAGGCCAAGGAGGAGGTGGAGAGGCAGGTGGAGCTCTGTGGACATGTGGGGGAAGCAAGGAGGGCAGGGAGGCAGCAGCGGGCTGAAGGGCAGAGCCAAGGCCCCCACAGATGATGGCAAGAAGGATCCAGCCTGGGGGCTCTGCCTGGGATCCAGGTCAGGGGTGGTGAGGGTCTCAACCAGCAGTGGCTCGCATGGCGAGAAGGGTTTAGAAGAACACAATGATGTCTGGAGACTGAGTCGGGGGAAAGAAACCATCACATGTGGCTTCAGAGGTTGAGCCAGGGCGACTGAGAAGGCAGAAATAGGGACCACAGGAGGTGAAGCAGACTCAAGGAAAGAAGACGGGGACAGGTCAGGACTGAGGCACCAGCAAGACGTGCCTGCAGATCAGAGATGGCAGGAAAGTGGCTGGGGCTGCAGCAGAGAAGTCTAGGACTCCTGTCCATGTGGGTGGCTGCAGAAAACAGGGACTAGAGAGAACAGGGTCACAGAGAGACAGAGCTTCTGGTCTGGGAGAAGAGTGGGAGGGAGGGAACCCCGGGCAGACTCACAGGACAGCAAAGGGGAACAAGAAACGGATGCTCAGAAGGGGACGGGGCAGCCTGGACAGCACACTGTCAATGAAGGAAGCGAGAGTTTCAAGAGAAAAGAGGAATGCTGAGAAAAATGACATGGCGTGTAATATCTTAACACCTTAAAGACCGCTCACAAGTTTTCTCCTGTTTCACGCACCATCTGTTAAGGACCGCTCACGAGTTTTCTCGTTTTTCACTGTAGTTATGATGATTTAAATAACGTGCAGTTTGCCCAAAAACGTGCGGTCCCTGACATATGTCTTAGAGATTTCTATGCAGCACGAAAGGTGTTAAAACAAGCACACCTTCTCAAGCACCACAAATCTTTTTAGAAGACATGCTGAATACAAATGGAAATGCTTCTGTAGGGGAGAGAACAAGAGGTGTGCTTCGCCTGCTCTGAAGTTTGGGGTTTTATTTGTAATGAGAACGTGTCTTACCCAAGGGTGAGGAAACGAGAGTCCACACCTACTTCACAATGAACACCTACTTGAATTGATTTAGCTAAGATGAAAATTACCCTGTCCAAGACAGTTTCAATCTTTCAAATCACTTTTCAATACCGCAGACTTTGACTCCCATACCTTTATACCATTTTAAAGTGCTGTTTGTGGCTCAGAGAATGGTAATAAAAACATTTTTTTTTAAACCAGACTTTCTAAAAAAAAAAAAAGGAGTTGGGGATGGTATCGCCATGGAACCAATAAACAGCATGGAAGAGACTTTCAGTAAATTTCGGATCATCGCCTCCAATTAAAAATCAATTTAGAGCAAAGATAACTAATTGCTTCTGGGATCTCTAACATACCCACGTTTGTCCTCTGACAGTCATTACTTAGTAAGGCCAAGAAACCAAGTAGGTGGGAAGGAGGGAGCTGCCTGGTTCATAAACCAGAAGCCACTGGTTAATTCCCACAAGCCACAGCTGGGCTACAGACAGTGAGAGAGCAGGTCCCTGTTTTATGGACTTCCAATCTTGGAGCCTGCTACAGGAAAACCTAACGCACAAAAACCTCGCAAAGAATCATATACAGCACTAAGGCACAGATGCTCAAAGCTAAAGCAATTCTTTGCCTCGCTACAGACTCATTTTAGGCAGGATTCTCTCACACTGCGCTCACCTTGGCAGCGTCCACGCCACCTACACAACTCAGACCTGCACACCACTGTTCTCTGACACGTCTGTTAGATGAAGTGAGGAACATCTGCCCCTGGCTGATAAGCCAAGGCTTAAAAACCGGGTATGGTGAGAATCTGACCACAGAAAATAAGGAAAAACTGGAAGTGAATAAAGGAGGGAAATGGGACTTGGCAAACCACAGGGCTACACACAATATTTACTTCAAACAAGCTTTTTGGTTCAAGGTTCTGTGGTCTCAAATTTAAATAACCCCAGGGAGAGAGATGGCCACTCATAATCTCCTATTACCACCAGCAATGCTGACCCAACAGCTCAGGGAGTTTCTGATTAAGAGTCCGGGCAAAATCACAACTAGTGTCTACAGCAACTGACAGTTTAACAGCAGGTGGCTGGGAGAGCTGGCCTTTTGCAGTAGAAAAAAAGGAATCCCAGGTCACACTGTGGGCAGAAATCAACTTCTCCAACTGAAGTTAAAATTCCTTTCTCCCGAGTCACTCCCTTCACCCACCAACTAGCACTTTGCCACGTCCAGTCACTGCCATTCCACTGAATTCGCCAACTGTGTGTGGACCCCCTCCAATATGGCAGGCCCTATCCTGGGTCAGAACCAACCCAGCCCAGCCCCTGCCCTCAGGGGGCTTCCACAGCCCTGTCCCTGCTCTGAATCAGGGGTTCCCAAGCTCACACACAACCCAACTCTCATCCCGTCTCTGAGTGTTTGTCCTTGCTCTTCCCTCCACCAACAGTGCAGAGAGGCCCCATTTCCAGCTGTCCAGATGGGCCAATTCTTCAGATGCCACCTCCTCCACAGAGCATCCCAGTCCCGCGGCCAGCCTGCCTGCAGCACCTCCCTCCTCCCACACCACGCAGGTGCTGCTTCCCTCCTCCAACCTCTCCAGCCAATCTATCTGCGTCACCTAACAGCAGTTCATACGTCACTATTCTTTGCTGTATTAGCTTTGTGACGTAGGCTGGGACGGCCTCCCCAAGGCTCCATTTCTGTGTCTTTAAAACAAAGAGATAATAGTACCTAATAATAAGAAAAGCAAAACTAGCCACCATTTATTAAGATCTTACTATGTACCAGAGAAATGCTGTGAAATTTACAAACATCGTCTCACTTGACCCTCAAAATCCTGCGAGGCAGCACTGCTATCCCCACCTCACAGATGAGAACACAGGTGAGAGAAGCTGAGGAAGGTGCCCAAGGTGCGGACAACAAGCAACAGAGCTGAGAGTCTCACTCTGGCAGCCCCACGCCGGGTCCTCTCTACTTGCGGCTGCCACCCCTTCGGCACTTTCCTACCTACCTGGCAAGATTGTTCTGAGATAATACATGAAAAGTCCTCAGCACATTGGCTATTTCTGGGTCTTACTGTCACCATGGTTACCTCCTTTAAGGGAGAGTTGTTCACATAAGTGTATACTTTAAACATACTAATCAACAGAGAATGAATGAATGAATGAAGAAAATGAAAACCAAGAATGAAGGACATCTGCTAAACTACCAAAGCAAGATGCGGAAGTGTCTTACAAGTGGTTACTCAACATGCTATATATAGATCTTCACGGGATAGCACAAAATGCAACTCGTTTTTTCTCCCAAATGTATTTGAGACGCAGTCTTCATATTCCGGGGGCATAAAGGGGAAGAGGTGGGGGTGGTCGCAGCAGAGTGAGCAGGAATGACACTGCACATCTCAGAAGCGGGGGGCCCGGTTCTGCAGCCCTCATGAAGACAAAATCCCCACCAAAGGGAAATCCCATCCAAATCCTCTTTGCCAGGGAGGAGGAGGAGGTCAGAGAGAATAATCCACAAGAGGACCTGAAATTCTGGCTCGCCCACGCCACGCCAAAGGACATCCTCTGGGAACATGGGACAGGCACCACATGTGGCACACGCCACCCTCCCTCCCGAGCTGTGGTGACTCCTCCCCCCCACACACACACATGTACCTCAGCTCCCCCACGGCACAAACGCCACCCCAGCCGTGTGACCCTGGGCTGGTCCTCGGCCCATCGGATAATACCAGAGCCGCCCTCACAACAGGTAATTGTGAGTCAACAGGTAACACGCCAAGCCAGCGTGTGGCATATGACAAGCACCCAACGTGAGTCAGCTATAACTGTGGGCAGGCTATGGCGATGCAGAGATGCTATTGTGCAGGAACACAGAGACCTAAACAGACCTAAACGCAGCAGTATCCCGCCCTTGTACCCTTCCATGGAACCAATGCGTGGCTTTCCTACACGGACACCTTAGGTGGCCGGTTCCATTGTGGTGCACAAAATACAGCTCCTTTGACCACAACAACAAAAAAATCAAAACTGCATTGGTCTTGGGGGCAGGAGGGAAGGCATGTGGGAGAAGTGGGAGTGGGGAGACAAAAAAGGAGAAAATGCAAGCCGGGAAATGGAAAAAAAAGAAAAGGACGCAGCCTGAACAGCTGCTACCAACGAGCCCGGAGCTGCGCTGGTGGCACATCCAGACGTGGGGGGAAGTAGAGGCAGAGCCCTGTGGCGACTCAGAGCTTAGTCTATGAAGAAAAGAGACCTGACAGCCCTGCCCTGTCCCTGAAGCCATCTCAGTCAGCGCCCGCCAGCGAGAAGACAGGGCCACCAGCGTCTGGACACCAGCCGAGGCCGACACTCGGCCGCTACAGTTGATTTTAGTATTCAGCAACTGATCTGTGTCTGAACAAAAACTGTACACACAGAAGTCTCTTCCTTTTCTAAAAATACACGAGTCTGCAGTTCAGCACTGAGAAGGCCATCGAGAGCCTGCAACAAAGACAGTGACTGCGGATGTCTGGCCACCGGGAGGAAAAGCATTTCCTTTAACAACAGCGAAGGGCGTGAAGTTACCCTTTACCCCAGAGGCCCAAATACATCCTGGGAAACAGCGTGGCACAGAAGAGCTCCGTGATCTGAGACAGGCCTGACCTGACTCCCGCCTCTGACGCCTACTATTCTTACTTAACTTCTCTTAGGCTCAGTTTCCCCATCTCTAAAGTGGGCGTGATAACAGCATCTACATCTACTTCTTATAAGGATTAGAAATAACGAATGCAAACTACCGAGGATAGTTCCTGGCACAGAAGAGATGATCAATACCCAGCTTGGTTATTCCTGACATCCCAGAGTCTCTGTTGCTCCCTCCTCTCCTCTCTTCCCTAAAATAACCCAGCCGAGGAAAGGAAAGGCTGATTTTCCCTGCTCCCTTGGCTGCCTCCCTCGAGAGCTGCAGCTCCTGCAGACATTCCTGGTGCTTTGCTGCTCTGGGCAGCAACACGCGGGCCACGAAATCCAGAGGCTGCTTGTTAGCGAAGGGAACAGAAGAGGAAAAGGAAGTGCGTCCCTCCAGTCCTCCTGGACGGCTCCCCGACACGCTGAGCCTCGGCAGGCAGCGGAGGGCAGAGGAGGAATGAACCTGGGGAAAGGGGACTGCAATCCACTAAAGGGCTTCTTTACTCTTCTGGAGTTCACAGACGAAGAACTCTAGAAGGTCCTGAACTCTCTGACACTGAAGATGAATTTTGGGTAAAAATGTGTTTTCTTGAGAAAGAGTCCAGAACTTTCATCAGATTTTCAACAAAGTCTTTGACACTCCCTCGTCAAAAAAAAAGATGACTTTTAAAACCAACAACTCATTCAGGGAAAATAAGAACGTCTGAGAAAGAAAAATATAAAGTGATTTCTAATTTTTAACTCACATGTAATGACATTTGCCAGGTGCGTTACTATGTGTTATCTCAGTCCCCACAACACTGGAAGGAGACGGGGATCATCTGCAGAAGGGGAAACTGAGGTTCAGAGGAGCACACCACTCCCCAAGGTCCCATAACTAGCAAATGGCAGGGCCAGGACTCAGCCCCGAGAATGCCTAAGGCCAAAACTCAGGTTCTTAATGACCATATCACAGTATTCCAGTCCAAACCACAGATCTTACAACAAACTAAAAGGAAGGGTGGAAGGAAAGAAGGGGAGGGGGGGAAGAGAAGTTGGTTAGAACCTGACCTACAGTTCAACACTCTTTCCACTACATCCATCCTGCCTCGATCTTCACACAACTAGCCGTCAGGAAAAGACAATAAGCCACAGGGAAGTGTAGCAGTACCATAAGCCTCAATTTCCTTACTAGAAAAATGGGGACTATAAATCACTACTCCACAGCTATGTATGTAAGTTACCGAGACTAAAATGAGGCAAAATGTAACAAAGCACTTCGGTTTCCCTGGCAGGTAGTAAGCACTCAATAAATAGCAGGCATCACTGTTAATGATTACAGTCTAGCGCAGGCGTCCTCAAACTACAGCCCGCGGGCCACATGTGGCCTGCCGAGGCCATTTATCGGGCCTGCCGGGTGTTTTTGCCCATTTTGTTTTTTTACTTTAAAATAAGATATGTGCAGTGTGCATAGGAATTTGTTCATAGTTTTTTTTTTAAACTATAGTCCGGCCCTCCAACGGTCTGAGGGACAGTGAACTGGCCCCCTGTTTAAAAAGTTTGAGGACCCCTGGTCTAGTAAAACAGCATGTCCCAGCAATCAAAGGTATCATCCTTATGCCGATGAACCCATGTTAATTGCTTCAATGAGCCCATCTCCTTGCATCCCTGAACTCCCCTCAAATGCTGGGGAGACACAGGCCCCAATTTGGCTCCCAGGAGTGACCACGCTCTTCCCCACAGCTGCGTGTTTGGGAAGCCAGCAGCAGCAGCCAGAAAGATTTGGGTGCATGCCTGGGTCCCAGAGCCAACTATCCAACATCATCCGAGGTGCCGAGAGGTCTCAGAAACCTCCAGGGTGATTACCAGGGTAGGGAATATTCATGACAAGCTTTTCTGGACATAGAAAGAAATCCAGGAAATAAGTATAAGAAGTTGTCAAAGGTGAGGTAGGTACAACTCTGAGCCAGATATGCCAACAGATGAAAAAAACAGGGTTTGGGGGAACAAAGATTTGGGGGACCTTTGAATCATAACTCTTCCAGCTGTGTAATAAAGCCATCCAACTGATGCGATTCTTCAAGGAGGATAATTTTCATGAGTTTGCCCCAATCTTCACAGCCAGAACATACCATCTCTAGTACAATCTATGAAATTGCCATTTATTTATTAAACAATTATTCTACGTGCTAAGCTCTTTACACGTTATCTCATATAATCCTCACAATGAAATTGTGAGGGAACCCCCATCCCCTGTTTTACAAATTGACCTTGTAAAGGTTTCTAAATACCATGCTCTACTACTACACATTTTTAGATCAATTATTGGGTTCCACCTAGGGGACCCCTAAGCACGTTTTTCTCCTAATCCTTCTAGAAACATAGGAACTAACTTATTCTATTCTATCCTGTTCCAAAAGATTTCTTGTGCTTGGCGCTAATCGCAAGACAAACTGCACTAAACCGAGGTTCGGCTGTGTTTGGAAGCACACAAGCCAGGGGCATGAATGACACAAAGTACGGGCAAGGTGGATATGAACAGGCAAAAGGAATGGTGGTTAGACCACAAACCTTCTGTCCCACAGACTGGCATACCCCAAACTCTCCACACTCCCCTCTTTTCATGAACAATTTCAAGAAAAGATGTCTTCGCAAAGACAAAATTCTTGAAATGTTAGTGGAGTATCTATAGAATAAGAGAATCTATAGAATAAGAAATACAAAAGAATGCAGGGGAAATATCACTTGAAAAAAAGCAAACACGTAACACCCTGCAAGTGTTCTCCATTAGATTTCCCAAAGCAAGTCATGACTTTGGAACCAACCCATTAACACAAATCAAAATAATCTGAACCAAATGTTCCCATTTAAAGGCCCTTTCCCCCTTGAAGGTTTGTACAAGGGAAAATGCACTCTAATACACCAGGCACCTTGTTCCAGTGATTACCACCAGACCTGGAGGTTTGCATGGCTCTTACCAAACTACTGAAAGTCTATGAACCCCAAAACCAAGAATAGAGATCACAAAAGAGGTGGGGAGAGGTAGACACAACGAACGTGGGAAATTCTGCAACACGACCTCCCTTGGAAAATGAAACTTTCTCTGTGGATTTTTGTTCCTAGAAGTCATCCTTCAACACGACTCAGGCACTACTCTACTTCCCTTGCCTCCACCCTCTCCCATCAGCCATCTCCTTTGCTCCAGCCAGAGGGATCTGTTGCTTAGCAACTACCCTCCAACAAAAACAAGAGCCAAGATGAAGTCAGACTTCTGTCATCTCCTGCTCCCTAGCACTCACGGGACAAGCTTTAAGCAGAGCCAAGAAATCTACAGTTTCCATCAGACCTGGGGCTCAGAGGCTGAGGAGCTTTGCAGAATTGCCCACACTTAATGTCACTAAACACTCACCCTGGACCACTCCAGCTAGGGTAAAAGGTTCTCATTAAACATTAAGGCTACAAGGACTCAGTACACTGCAGGAACCACTGCATCCCCCAGCTCACATCCAATCTTTCCTCAATTATGGAGTAAGCGTCATGGCAACAATGTCCTGGATTTAGCCTAATACATCTTCCAGTCTAAGTGTCTGGCTCAGCACCATGAGATCTGGCACCTGTGGTTGCCTCTCCAGGGACTGTTCTTGACACTTTCTCTAAAGTTAGTTCTTCCCTATCACCCAGGATTTCTTTCCTAGTGATTTTTATGACTTGCTTTATTTTGTCTCATTGCTTTCTTTATTGTCTGCCTGTATTATGGTTTTATCCTTAGTCCCCAGAGGCTGATACAAAGAAGGCACACAATAGTTACTGTATGGATGAGATAAGATGAGGAAAGGAAATCATGTGGAGGCCCTTGCATATGTATATCCTTAAGTGGTAAGATAAATAACCTAACATTACTAGCTTCCCTAAATAACCTTCCATAGATCTAGTTTTTATGAATTTAAACATCTTTTGTATATCTTTTCGTACTTTCAGTCTCCAAGAAAACAAATTCTATGCGTTTACTATCTACTATGTGAAAGTAATACTTTGTATGTTCCTACATTACTTCTATTGAACCTTTCCGTGGAGGAGGAAGGGGAGGACTGGTGGAGTAGATATTGGGGACGTTCATCCAACTGTTATTCTAGGATCCCATGAACAAGCCCATGCTTATTCCCTGACAATTTCATCTCGGTTTATGAATGGAGTACACACGGGGACCTCAGAAAGGGGAGCTAAGCGTAACTCCTCGCGAGTCTTTTCTGACAAGTCTGTGGACCAACTAGGCTCATGGCAACTAACACTTCCCACGGGCTCTCCCCATCCATTTACCCAGGAACCTTACAACTATCTGAAATCCTTATCCATTTTCTTGTTTACAGTCTTTTCCACCTGAATCGAATTTTCATAAGAATAGAAGCTTGTCTGCCTTGTTCACAAAACCCTAGAACATTTTAGGCCCTATTAAACAATTGTCCAAAACAAACAAACAAAAAAAACTTACATAGACTATGCAGTTTGCAAGCTTGCCTAAGCTTCTGGACAAACACTAAGGACTAACTCCTTCCTAAAAGAAAGAAATACTGTATTCTTCCTCCACGATGAGGTAAGGCTTTGCCAGCCACTCCCCATCCTATATTTACATGGTTCTAAGTAAACATTGTTCAGTTTCCACCCAAAAACTGTTCAAGTGTAGCCTTCTTAACATCTGCAAATTCATAAATCACACTGACGATGAGGATAAAGGAACTCAGTAGAACTATCCAGGCCCCGAATGAGCCTATTTAGCAAGAGTAGAGTCAACACATGTGGCAGATTATATTTTCCAAAGATAGCCACACCAATACATCCCATCCCACATGTTCTTCTTGCAACACATGAGACAGGACACGCCTGTATCAAGCACTGAGGTCTACCTTCCCTCCCCTTGAACTCGAGTGGACTACTGCAATTGCCTCAACCAAAAGAACACAGTGGAAGTGATACACATGACTTCAGAGGCTAGGTCTCCCTCCCTCTTCCTCTCAATACAAAACTACACAGTACACAAAGCTTTTCCAATGTCTCCAGTCTTTGAGCTCTTTGGACTTGAAGAAGCTGAGGCAGGCTCTTTGGCCAGCTGCCACTTTCTTCCTTTACCACCCATTTCATCTGCACAGAGACTAAAAGTGAGAACATTTCCCTTTTGCACAAATTCTCCTTACCAGCTTGTTCACTCTCAGAAAAGCCTCACTCCAGAACCTTCTGGGTTTGAATAAGCCAGAACAGGGATTATTTACCTGCACGAAGTCTCTCTTAGGTCTCAACAGACCATATATCAAGCAAACTTAGAGGGGTATTCTTTTAATGAGAAAAATCCTCTGAATTTCAATACTTATTGCAAAAGTATTTCACATGAGTATGTCCACTATCACACGTGGGTTTCAGCATCAGACCACACATGAGTTCATATACCAGTTCTGCCACTTGTTAGCTGGATGACCCCGGGCAAGTTATTTGACTTCTCTGTACATTACCATATCTATAAAAAAGACAATAACCTTCAAAGGATTGTTATGAAAATTAAATAGGGTTATTATAACTAACATTTATAAAGTGTTCACTATGTGTTCAGACCATACCTGGTATACAGTGGGCATTCTATAAGTGGTAACTGCCATTAGTGTCATTATTCTAACATTATATTAGCACCTGTTCCTATGACCAAGGCCAGGATGCCTCTGGGATAACTCTGTCAAGATCAACTCTTAGTTACAGCAGAAGAGCAAAGAGGTGCAAACTCATAATCAACTTAAATAACTCATCACAAACTCATAAGATACATTAGAATCATGTAAGGTGTTTGTTAAAATGCAGGTGCCTGGTTATACCTTCATAGATTTGATTCATTACTCTAGGGAGGAGTCCAGGAATGTACTTTCACCATACCACCTCTACCCCTCCCCAGGTGATTCCAGGAAACGCTGCCGTAGAGATGCTAGCGTAAATGTCTCGACCCGAATCAGTCACGATGCCATACAAAGGACCATACGCTAAGAGTCAGAGGGCACGGGGTTCTAGACTCAGCTTTGCCTCTACCCAGTTCTCCAGCTTTCACAGAGTCTCTTAACTTCTCTGGGTCTCAGTTTCCTTGTCTGTATGAAGTTTCAGACTAGATAATTCCAAAGGTGCCTATTTTTCCAAAGTGGATCTGACAACATGACTTCCGGACGCACAAATCCTTCACTCCAGCTTGTTTTGTGCAATCGTAGTAGCAAACAGAATGAGAGCTGTAATTTACTAAGCCCCAGCTATGTGCAAGACACTGTTCTGGATGCTTATTAATTCATTTAATTATTTTTTAATGGCCACAACCATCTTAAAGTATAAGTATTATTACACAAGATGATAAAAACCAACTTAGAGAGGTTCAACAACCTGCCTGAGGAGATAGATACAGCCAATGAGTGGCAGAGCCTAGATTCTACCCCAGGTTTACCTGACCCAACACCTGTGTTCTTACATCGTTATGTCTTTGGCCATCTCACTGTAAAATTAATTTCCATTGTATTTCTTTGTTTTTGTTCAATCAAATGTTAAGAACAATGAAAGGTTGGCTGTAAGCAATTTCCATTTAATGGGAGGCAAAGGAGGAAGAAAATGCAAAACCTATTTCCTTGCTAGGACATCATACAAACAGTACCAGAATCAATCAATATTTTACCCTCAATTTCATACCTAAAACACGCAGATTGCTGTCTGCCAATATCCCTTTACGGAAAAATGAAAGCTCTGAATTACTAGTGTGAAGTTATGTACATAAAGAATTATTCTTTAATTCGGCTTCCATCTGAAACAAACTTGAGGCACAAAACTGTTTTGTATTGCTTGAGTTAGTCCTAAGAAAGGAGAAAGAGTTGGGGTATAAACGTATAACTATTTCCCCAATGCTGCCAATCCAAAACTTCTCATAAACCATGATGCCCAAAAAAGAATGAGAGGAACTAGGAATCTGGCAAAAGACCCAATACTGATTTCACATTCAAAATTATCTTCCACTGCAGAGAAAAGACCAGACCAGTTCACCCCTGAGCAACTCGGTTCCTCAAAGTATCAAAGGGCAAGAACAGGGCAGAAGGCACTGCAAACCTAAAAAGTAGGTCCTCATATCATTGCTAAGTGGAGCTCAAACAAGACCCTAGAGCAACAAGACACAACACCACGTCTGAATGATGCATTTAGCGTGTGGAACTGCAAGGTAGGTAAACAGAGAGGCAGGGAAGTGAACACAAAGCACTGAGGCTGGTCAGTGGGAGAGGGTGAAAAAACAGCATTTTGCCAAGATCCTTCTTCCCGTTCTTAATTCCTCTCATGGGAAGAACAGAACTTTCCGACAGAGTATCCCCCACTGAGCCGAGAGATACAATGGGAAAGTTTCTCATGATGTCTACCCTTCTGTCTGCTCCTGCCAAGTCACTTAAAGGGAACCTAATCCCAGGCCTTCTCGCCTCCAAATTTCATTACTTCATCTCGGGAACTCGGAGGAATAAAGGGAAAAAGGATGAGAAGGAAGAGAAACAGCATTAACCACATCAACTTCCAGATAATGGATTTTAGATGAAAACTTTTGGTGCTCAAATTTGTTCCGTGAGCGATTCAAAGGGTGTTTGAGGAACACACAACATGGGGTAAGTCACGCAGGAGAAAGCATAGGATTTGAATCCAGAAAAGTCTGAGCTCTGACCTCAGTACCACCTGAGCTACTTCCTAACTACCCGACCTGTTGCAAGTGACGCATTCTTCCTTCAGTTTCCGCATGTGTAAAAGGGGTACGATAACACCAACCTCATACAACTGTTTTGTTTTGTTTTTTTAAAAAAGCCTTAATTCACTTTATTTTTCTTGTATGAAAAATTCCCTGTTGTGACCACAGCTGGTGCCTGGATCCTCTGCACAGAGACTCTGGAGTGGGTCTTGACAAGAGGGTCTGCTTTTACACTGGCATAATCTTCCTAACCTCATCCTCGGGAGGTGCTGCCAGAAAAAGACAGTGACCTCAGACCCCGTGATGGGCAGGGAGAAGAGACAGCTCTCCTCCAAGGACTTGATCTTCGCATCCTTGACCAGGCGCCCAGCTTGGTGACGGCCATCCGCTCCCTGTCCTCGGCCTTGCCTTCACGAGCTCCACAGCCCAACCCTGGCCCCAAGCGCTACTGCTGAAGCTCCGTGGCACCCCGTTCCAGGGCCCTCCCACTATACCGACGTCATCCGCCATTTGGTGTTTTCTTGGAGAAGAATCATGTTAATAGAAACTTTTCAAAGAATAAATGAAATATAATATACGCAAAATGCCTAATATGGTACCTGACCCAGAGTTTTTCTAAATCGGGAAAGGAGGTAAGGAAAAAAATGAGCCAGAAAGTTTTATTTATATTTGTAGCATTTTGAACTCCTTTGAACTACTCTGTGGGGAGCCCAAACCTGGGGCCCCCTGCAGTCCTATTCCGATCTTCGCTCTCCCCGGTAACCCAGAGACAACTTCTGTGGAAACGAAGGCCTTCGAGATGTTTCAAAGTACCCACAGATGCCAGGGAAAACCAGGGCAATTATGTCAGACTGGGCACGCGGGAGGCAAATGATCATCTGAAGCCGCACACAGAGCAATGAGAAGAGGTGGTCTAACGTCGCAGGTAAGGGAGCTGGCCGCCTGCTGTACAGGGCATGCTGAACTCCAACATCGGGAAAAAGAAAAATTTCTTTAAAGAGTACGCTGTAAATGATTTGGATGACTGGTTCATCACTGGGGAAAAAAGCTGTCAGGCTTCAAGGAAGCCAGCTCCTCTCTTCTGAGGGGAGCGATGAGCTATAGATTAAGTGAGAAGCCAAAACCCCAGGGAGATCATTAACCAAGCGAAGCAGCGACTTGGCACAGCCAGTTCAGAGCCCCTACCCGGGGTGCCTGGCCCCAGAATTAAACAAGGCAGGAGGGCAGCAGGCTGTGGAGCAGGGACACACATCCTGCCCTTGCTCTCCAACGATCCAGACACCACGTCAACGTACACGAAGATCCCACTTCCAAGAAGCGAGAAAGGGTACCAAAGCCCTGGACTTAATCCTGGCTCTGCCATTTACTAGCTCTATGAATTATTTCAACTTTCTGTACCTGGATTTCCTGATCTACAAAATGAGTATAATACCAGGACCAATCTTGCAGAGTTTTGTGATGATTTGATTGTACGAGTTATACAAATAGAGTTTAGCTCACAGTAACTGCTCAATTAAACGAAAGGTACCATGTTTCCCCAAAAATAAGACCTAGCCATAAAAGAAGCCCTAGCAGGATTTCTAAGCATTTGCGCAATATAAGCCCTACCCTGAAAATAAGACCTAGTGATGGGCGTGGCTACACAGCATATCTGCACAACCCATGCATTTCGTCGTGGAGCAGTAAAGACGACGAGCAGCCGTTCTCATCTGCCCCATGAAAGCTCTATTACTCGACATGAGAGATTGGGGCCAATGGTTCTAAAGGAAATAGAGTCGCAAGAAATTCAGGATGGAATTCGGGATTTGGAGAGTTATGATGATGTTCCAGAAGAAGACAACTTCACTATATTTGAATAAATGTAAATTGTTGTACCGTACCTAAAAATAACACATCCCCTGAAAATAAGCCCTTGGGTGTCTTCTTGAGGAAAAATAAATATAAGACCCTGTCTTATTTTCGGGGAAACATGGTATTATCACCTACCTCTTGGTATTGGTGGCCAACTATTATTGAGCTTTTATTGTGCACCATGTGCTAATTATGAGTTACCTAATTTAGTCCCCCCAAATTCTATGAGATAATGTTTGTAAAGCACTAAGCTCAGCACCCTCCTTGAACATAGAAAATGTTCAATAAAGGGGACCCATTCCTTGCTATTATCATTACCAAATAAAACTAAAACACCCCTTTACTCAGTTCTGAAAAGATACCTAGATAAAAGTCAAAGAAAATGTGAAACTTAATTTCCCTATAGACATCTATTTAATATTCGGGTGATATGTCAATTGGGTATTTCTGATGACTAAGAGACCCTTCTTGTATCAAACAGCCTTGATATTACCTTGAGTATTTCATTTTGATAGAGATTCCAGGACTCAGGAGTTAAATGAATGAGGCCTCCTGAATACTCTTATGCTGAGAGTCTATAGTCAGAAGAAAAGAGAAGAGGTATCTATACCATAAATCCTACCTCTGATGATTCAAGACACAAGGTGCTTTGAAGAAACACCCATTTCAATTCCAGAAAAGTTTTCATGTTGCTAATGCATGAAAACTTTAAATCGCTTCATGAGACAACTAGAGGCTATTCAAACAATTAAAGAAATATTTTTAAAAAGAAAATGATTTGTTAAAGACCAAACTTGATTTTTTAAAAAAAGCAATCGCTAAAAGCACTTCTATTTCCGATCCAGTCCTCTTGTATCAGATGAAGACAACATATCCCCAACAACCTTAGGCTACTTAGCTCTGTCAATCCACGGTGTTCACACGTCAGCCAGGTGAAACGGAGCCTAGACATTATGAAGTTCTGTACTAACAATAACCTTGGTCTACACAGGAGTGGCAGCACTCTTCGGGTGGTACAGTCACTATTTAATGGCCACGCACCATTAATGCGCAGTGGCTTCGCATTCCTTTGCCACGTGACTTTGCGTTCCTCCCATCCAGAGGTGGACCAATTTCTCCCCTCCCTTGAATTGAAGCTAGGCTGGCCCTGTGACTTGTTTTGGCCAACAGATAGTGGCAGAAGTGACGCTGCCATTCCAAAGCGTAGGCCTCAAGAGGCCCGAAGCTTCCACCTTTGCCCTTTTGGAACACGGCCCTGCACGTGCCAGAGCATGGAGAAGCCCAGGATGAAACAGCACACGGGAGAGGCCCCGCTGTCCAAACCGAAATACAGCTGCACCAGTGGGCCCAGGAGAGGACAATAGAACCACTCAGCCAATCCACTGAGTCATAACAAATAAACACTGTTGTCACCTTCAATCTCAAAGGTTTGGGGTCATTTGTTTTACCACAATAGAGAAGGGATACAGGTAGATTAGCTGGGATTCATTTAAGTTTTAAAGTGAGTTTCCAAAACAATTAAAAACTTTTTTTAAACTCAACAACAGGCAAAGTCTAGGTTGCTGGAACTCAGGAAGAGTAGCTACCTTAGAAGAGGAGGGATGGGGTAGAGATAAGAAGGGAGGTTTCTGGGATGCTAATAATTTTTTATTTCTTAGTCTGGGTAGCTGATATGGTTTGGAGGTTTGGCCCCTCCAAACCTCATGCTGAAATCATCCCTCAGTGTTGAAGCTGAAGCTAAGTGGGAGGTGTCTGTGCCATGGGAGCAGATCCTTCATGAATGTCTTGGCGCCTTCCCCATGGTAATGAGTGAGTTTCTCAAAATGTGACACACCTGCTCCCCCTTCACCTTCTGCCTTGCTTGGAAGCTCCCTGAAGCCCTCACAAGCAGCAGATGCTGGTGGCATGCTTCTCCTGTAGCCTGCAGAACCGTGAGCTGAATAAACCCCTTTTCTTTATAAATCACCCGGCCTCAGGTATTTCCTTCATAGCAATGCAAAGCGGACTGACACGGTAGCAACTCCATGAGCGTGCTCACTGTGTGATACTTTGTCAGGCTGTACACTTCCGAGCTGTGTGCCCTTTGGGATACATGCTAAACTCACATTTTAAGTAGTTTAAAATAAGCCTCTCTTGGCAAAACCTTTTTGAGAAAAAGGGGTACGTGGCTAAAAGAAATAAATTACCATGCTCATAATTTTTTGTTCACTCATCAAAGCTTCCTCAGAAAAGCATACCCATATAACACACACAGGTCTAGTTTTTTAAACTGAACATGGCATGTTAAATATGGTTCTTCCTGGCCGAAAGCATGACTGTCTCACTTACAAGTCTAACACAAAATCCCAGAAAACTTTCCAATGTCATGGTCAAGATATTTTCAAGTGCTGGTTTAAAATTTTCATGTTGCTTCAGAAAGATTCTGTAAATTATTTACAAAGTAAAAGGTTCTCGGAGCTTCCATGTTTCTGGGTATATCTGCCTTGGCAGATGACATAAACTCTGTAAGGGTAGTGACCACTTCATGTCCCATCTCATTATCCCAGAGCCTCTGTCCCCCAATGCCAAAGCCAAGTACAACCCTTGTTCCCACAGAAAGGACTCAATAAATGTCGTGGTTGGCAGGACATCCCCAAAGCCCTTTGACCAAGTAATTCCTCTTCAAGGAGTTTGTTGAAGGAACTTATTTTAAATGGAAAAAAAAGACACGTGTACAAAAATGCCCAAGTTCTTTAAAATAGCAAAATACTTAAAAAGGAAACACTCTAAATGTTTAAAGTCAAGAGATTGAGATAAGGAAATTTTTCTATCCATAAAGTAGAAACAGTACACAGACATTTAAAATGACATCAACTTTAAAAAAAAATTTTTTTAAGGGACTAAAAGTTCTCTCTTTTTAGTGGGATTACGAGTGTCTTTCTGTACTTTTCAAATTTTCTATAAGGTGCAGGTATTTTTCACTTTTTACTTTTATAATCAGAAACAAAATAAAAAGCTAGGAAAAAATGTGAACTGAAGATAATTAACATTATAATCTATTTCTTTTAGTATTTTTTATCATTCTACCCATTACTTACATTCCCTGCCTAGAATCATTTCAGATATACACACACACACACACACACACACACACCTTGAATGTCCAACCAGACTCAACTCCCACTGAATCCCAACGATCTGTTCCTCTTCCTTTCCCTCTAGGCCAGGGGTCCTCAAACTTTTTAAACAGGGGGCCAGTTTACTGTCCCTCAGACCGTTGGAGAGTGCGGCGCACATTCCACACATGAGCACTGTGGGCCCGGGACGAGTCGGCTGCTAAGCAGGACAGGCAGGCAGTGGCAAAAACACCTGGTGGGCTGGATAAATGTCCTCGGCGGGCCGCATGTGGCCCACGGGCCGTAGTTTGAGGACGCCTGCCTAGGCTATAAGCCCTTCATCATCTTGGTAAACCCAATGCCCACCAGTGTCTTGCTCTCACATTTTGACTGTAAGCTGCTGGATGTCAGGGTAAGAGCAAGAGGACTTACCTAAACTGCATGGGTGCAGGGGCAATGTGTCCCTAGATGTCCTGTGCCTGGCACACAAAAGACCCAAAATAAGTACCTGATATTTGTATTCATCAGCTTGGGCTGCTATAGTAAAATACCATAGACTGGGTGGCTTAAACGACAGAACTTCATCTTCTCACAGTCTGGAGGCTGAAAGTCTGAGATCAGTGTGACAAGGAGGGTCAGGTCTTGGTGAGGACTTCCTTCCTGGCTCGCAGAGGGCTGCCTTGTGTGTGCTCACATGACCTCTTTGTGCATGCATAGACAGTGTGTTCTCTGGTGTCTCTTCTTACAAGGACACTAATCTATCATATCAGGGCCTCACCCTTAAAGACCTCATTTACCCTTAGTGAACTCTATACAAGCCCTATCTCCAAATATGGTCCTTTCAGGGGTTAGGGCTTCAACATATGAATTTGGGTAGGGGACACAATTTAGTCCACAGCCATTTGTTAAATGGAAACTGACAACACTTCACCATACCTGTGGGACCACTAAACTGATACCAAAAATAGACTATTATCTGTGACAACAGCCTGAAAAACTTCATCTCTCACCCTTCGTGTCCACTGATGGAGAACACCCAAGGATGTGTGTACAGTTTCACTATGTCTTCACAAAATAATGGGCAACAGGGCACCAAGGAAGGATTTGCGCATGGGTGCGATACGTCCAAACCTGTGCTTTAGGAGGGTTGATGAGGAAGCAGTTAAGTCTGAATCCAGATGAAGAAACACAGAGGTGGAAACTACTTTCAGAAGCCACTGCAAGAGCCAGTCAGTGGCAATGTGAGTGCCAGTAGCAGAAACAGCTATCGTGCAAGGAGTAGGGAGAGAGAGGAAAGAGCAGATGCCAGGGGAATCACCAAAGTCTGATCCATGGGAAACTGCTACCAACTAGATCATGAGAGATGGAGAAAAGGAAAAAGCAGCAAAGACTGTGTTAAGGTAAAGGGAGGAGGGGGTGAGAGAACGGTTGTGCCATCCAAAGACCCAGGGATGTGAGGAGGGTGTGCTGTACACAAGGAAGGGGAGGGTGGTTTGCAGCTGAGACACATTGAATCTGAGCTGCCCGGAGACATCGAGGCAGAGATGACAGGCAGGCAGTTGGAAATGGACACATGGAACCCTAGAAATCAAGCCCAAGGTGGGTATGTGATTACCATCCACAGAAGTAAAGAGCTGAGAAAACTGAGCACAGAAACTCAGAGACTGTCTTCTTCGGACAAGGGAGAGAAAAAGACCAAAGAGCAAAGGAGAAAAAAACAAACAAACAAACAAGGAAAGGCCAGAGGGGTAGGAGGAAAATCAGGATAACACAGTGATACAAAAGCCAGAAAAGTTTCTAGGACAGACAGAGTGTTCAGGACCAGCACGTGCTACAGAAACAACAAATGGCTGAGCACGGAGCATTCAGACCCGGCTCCTGCGCGATCAGGAGACCCCTCAACAAGAGCTGTCTCCACGGGGTGGGGAGAGCAAAGCAGGAAGCCACAACAAGACACAAACAGGCCGAGTTCCTGCACGTGTGCTCGGCATCGTGACGGGAATTTTACATGGATCATCATCTTTAATCCTCACCAACACCCCTACGAGGTAGGTGCTATTGTATTTGTATTCAGAGCATTTTGTATAAAACTTAATAATAAAAGGAGCACGTCTACAAGGTCATATTTGCCTGTCTGAAAAAGCAAACCTCTCATGCATATTTTGGTGTAGCTATGGAGATTTGAGAGCAGGCATGTAGGTGGAATCAGATATCAAGGAAAATGATACAAAAGGAGATGGGGGGATATGGAGCGGACCGGCTAGGTGACTAATCACAACGGCCAAAGTATTTACGGTGGCAAATAGATGAAGCTGACTCCTAGTGGCTACCTAGTCTGGGTGTGTGTCTGTCTGTCTGCCACAGGAACTGCTTGGGAGAAAACACACAAAACCATACTAGTCTGGTCAATTAGCCCCAGTGCAAACTGGTACCATCAGTAACATTTTTTGAAGGCTGATTTTTTTTAATCTACCTGCACAGCTATATTTATTAAAGAGTCTGAGATCACCATATCATTAAAAACTCAAGACTTCACTCAGAGGTTGCCACAATTATGGAGAAACAGACTGATTGCTGTAACATAGTCTCAGAAATATCCCAAATCTAATTTAACACAAGTGGAAAAATACTGAGTTTTAGAAATCCTTCACTTCCCCTTTCTACCTTCTGCCACAACTCACTATCACAAAATAATTTTTAATCATTGTCGCAGTCGCTCTCAATTACACTAATTAAAGGATACATAAATCACCTTACTTTTTTCAACCAGATATTTAAACCATACTTGATAGTAATGAGGTATTTTATTAGAACTGTTCAAAAAAAATGCTAGCAATTTTGAGCTTGCAAGAAACCCTAATAATAGCAGCTCATTTGGATTTACAAACCCATAAATCTGTGGATGCTGTTTGACATTTATTGAACATGAATAACATCCCCACGTGCTGCGTTCCTGAGGCTTGGCCAACATTCTAGGGAAATGACTTAACTCACAGATAGGCTTCAGAAAGGTTCGCCCTGGACCAATATTTCCTCACACCAACTGCCTCTTCCTCCTATTCTCATCAGGGTGAAAACATACACCATTTATCCCTTCTCAAGGTAACAATGATTTAAAGCCCTAAGCTTGACTCATACCTCTGCCACTTCCTAGCTGTACACAGGGGGAACAGCAGACCATGCTCTGAATCAGTTCATCCCCTGCGTGTCGGGAATAAAACCTCAGCCGAGTCATGAATGGACAATACAGCAGACAGCAAGGTGCACTGGACAGAGCCAGGCACACCTAGGCACCCACTCTGGGTTCACCATGACCTACATGGCCAGGTGACACCGGGGAAGTTCCCCATTCCGTTCCTTTAGCTTTTACACTCGTCCTCATTAACACATTTGATTTTAGCCAATTAGCCTTGAAGTTTTGTTGTTTTTTTTTAATCCAGTGTGGTGAGCACCAAATACAGAGATAGATACCAATTATATCACATCACACCTCACTCTCTTAGGGTGATCTAGAGTGCCCTCTGCTCTGCAGATCAGTACCTTTTTGAAGTTAATAAGGGTGGGAGTTGTGACCACCATTCAGAGAACCATGCTTTCTTGCTGGTTTGGGTGTAGAAAGAGGTGGCCTCACTCTCATCATGATCTACTAGGGGGGAAAAGCCACTGAAAGCTGAAAGCTGAACTGAAAGCTGACATTCATTCCTATCAACAAAGGTTTCAAAGAAACACGTGTAGGGTGACCATATCCAAAATGAGACAGTTTTGAGAAAGGGGGCACTATTAATAATCATGCTGAGATAGCAGGTGTGACCCAGGACATGTGGTCATCCTGATGTGGTCCTTTGCAGGAAGAAGAAGATGGTATAGCAGGCGTGCATGCTTTCTCTCTCTCCCCGCCCCCTACCAAGTTTCAGTCTGGGAGATCTAGAGAACAGAAAGGTTGCAGGAACCTCAAAGCCACCTCCTCTCCTTCTTACCAGCTTTTCCCTGACTCAACAGAAGCACACGCCTAACCAGCACTTACTAACCTGTATAATCACACTGTGCTTTTCCTTTGAACACAGTGGCCAACTTCCACTAACACACCAATAGTGAGGATCGTGAGCACACAGAAACACTGGAGCAGGTAAAGCAGCCATGCAGTCCTAGCGGGTTTGGAATGAGGACAGGGTCAGGCTGGCAGAGGAAGGAAAGGGCCTGCTGTTTGTCAGAATCACCTAGCACCCCAGTCCAAGTACTAGAGGAGGCAAAGACCAGATTTGAGCAACTCCACACACGGGTCAAGTGGCAGCCCTTCCTGAACATGTGAGGGGAGTTGCCAACACCCCAAAATACAGAGACAAACCCCCATGCAATGAATGCTTGCAAAACCAGACTCTCCCCAATCTCAGAGCCACTGTCAGCCCCTACAAGTGGCTGACGCCTAAGGAGGGCAAAACCGTTCTTTAATTATCCCAAAGACACACAGTATTTTATTCACAACTACTTATCAGGAAAAAAGAAAGCAAAGCCATGTAAAGACAAAAGCCTTTGGGAAAAAGAATAATATATGCTTGTTAATTTCCTTCTCAATGCTTTTCTTCTTTCTCAACATTTTAGAACTGAACAGGAAGGACCCTAATTTACCACCTACAAGTTATTCTTAAAAGAAACAAAAAGTAGTAAAATAATCGTAATTGATAATGACTCAGTTTATGGTGCATAGGCTGTAAACCCACCAAGAAAAGACTGTGACAAGAAAAATTCAATGGGTAAAAGTAGAATAGTACAGAGTGCAAGAATAATCCTTCAGCTGAAGTGCACTCAAAAGTTTTTCAAAAGAAAGCGGTGGAGATGTCAAAGAGGACAATGCTTTCAATTTTTAACAGATACTGCATCCTCTGAGTCTTGCTGGCATTTCATACAATCTGCCAGGGGCTCCCAGGGAGGTGCAGGCTGAGAACCCAATAAAGAGACAATTCCTGCCCATGAAGGAAACTCGATGCAGGGAACCTCCCAAAGCAGAGCATCTATTCCTTCGGAACAGAGTGTGCAACTATTCCCAGGATAAACCATCTACTAGTCCTGCTTCACCTCTGGAAGACCACGAAAAGCCAAAGGAACAAAGACCAGGAAGAAGTGCAGAGAAGAACTGCAGCATAAACTACCACACTTAAAATACCAACACTTCCTGATTGCCAGCAGAGTCATTAGCTAGTAACTGGCTGATATTATTGAGCAGTTCAACGTGCCAATATATTGCACTATGTGAAGCACAGTATCTATGCATTAAGCTAATTCCCCCAACAATCCTGAGACAATCCCTATTATCATCCGCATTTTGGAGATGAGAAACCTGCAGCTGCTACACTTGGGTCACCCAGACAGTAAGTAGCAGAGTCAGGAACAGACCACCACATTAACTCAAGAGCCCACACCATTGACCTCCACACTGTATCGATCCTTTGGTTATTGGTCACCCAGTGAATGAAGAGGGAAGGGCTGAAACCCAAGTCTGCCTGGCCCTAAAGCCCATGCTCCCAACCCATACTCTGCACAGTTACCTAACCACTGTCACTGGTCGCGCCGCCCCAACCTCCACCACCAAAACCATAAATTCTACCACCATTTATGATAAAGAGCATCGTTTATGGGGGGCTTGCTGTGCTGGGATAAGAAAACTCTGGCTTAGAGACAGTAAGGTGCCTCAGATCCTAAACCGAAGATGCAGGGGAGACAGGATTTGAGCCCACGTCCACTGGGCTCCTGCACCTAAGCTGTCACTCCCTCCTGCAGAGGCCAGAGGTGTAGCACAGGACCCAGGATTGTACCACAAACAGCCACAGAGGCCACACCAGAGGTGGCTGTCCTGACTCTCATTCCTCAGGTCTCACCCAGCAACTTCCTGCTTTTCAATTGACAAAAAGTAGAAGAAAAAAAAAACCAAAAAACTCAGTTTCCTCATTTCACAGCAGATTAAAAACAGCCAACCCAAAGGGGGTGAGAAGCACTTAGCGACAGTGACCGCAGGTGAGGTGACAACTGGCATACAGGGGAGGAAAATGAAAAACTGAAAGTGCAGACTCAAAATTATGTCAGTGAAGCACATAGTGATGGGCCTGTGTCATCAGGAAAAAAACAGGCGTTTGCTTAAGCTTCCTCTGTTCTTAAAAGCAGGGAAATGCCTAACATTTAAGCCAGGTTTTGATCAACTACTTAAGATTTTTCAAGTCTTAAAATCTGAAACAGTAACAGGCCAGGGAAGCCAGGGACTCACCACACCTCACGGGCCCCAAGAAGGCCCTGTACCTTCCACCAATACAATTCTGTGAGAGAGAACACGATGTGGCCACCAGCCACGTGCCTTGGAGGCAGACAATTCTGGGAAGAATCCCGACTCCCCTAAGGACAACCCGAGCCTGGTCTGCTCTCCGCGGTAACCCTGGTGCCTGGCACATAATAGACACTCAATAAATAGCTATCCAACAAGTGAACAAAACTGCACAACTTTGAAAAAAATTATTTCACCCTCTTTAAACTTCAATTTCCTGCTCTGCAAAATGGATATGACAATTCCTACGTGATGGAATTGTGGTGAAGATTCAGTAGTTAATTATGTAAAGTGCCTCTTCGATGGCCTGTATACTGGCCTTACTGAGCCGTGACAACTGTGTACGGTTGGATCTTCAGTTATCTGGAAATCTGACTGAGCAACCAGCCCACATTCCCTGGCAATAGTGAACAGAGGAAGCATCAGTCCATCAGCCTGCTGAATACATGAAATGCAACTCGAGCAAATATCCATACCTCTTTCCTCAAAAATAACCCCCAAATTCAAGACTGTCTCACTGGTCATTAAAACCCTTGTAAACTAGAAAGATGTAATAATTTATAAATTAAACACAGAATTAAGTAGCAAATTGGTAACAAAATCAAGCTCTTCTGACTTGCTTCCTCGTCATTTCTCCCCGGCCACCAGAATCTAAACACTCGCATGTTATCATGTGCGGAATTCCACAAATCCCAGGCCAGCAGACAGCAGGAAGAAAAGCAACTTTGTCACAAGCAGATTTTAAAACTGTGTTCTGGGCATCAAGCCCATCAAGGACACCTATAAATGATACTTTCTGGCTCAGGAAAAGTTTCCTCCTTCTCTGATCTGGAATCTCTGCTGGACAGAAAGGCCTTTTTAGAATGTCTTGTAGAATACTGGCTCCTAATTACTTCTTGCCTTTTCCTTCAGTCCTTGTTGCCAACTTAGCTTTTCAAAAAAAAAGAAGAAAAAATGTCCTGAATGTTCCAGAAGGAATTTATTGTCCTGCTAAGGAATTAAAATAGAAAAACAATAACCCTTTAAACTTTAGGTGGCCTGTGGGCAAGGAAGAAATTAAATCAAGGAGCCTGTGCTGCTCAGGGCGGTAAGAGCCAGGCAGTCAGTCTCCAGGGAGAGGCTGGTGACCAGGGCCCTCTCCTGAGCTGGGCGATGCAGAGGGGACCAGCCTCCAGGCTCCTCCCTCTCAGCCCACACATCCCGCCTCTCTCTGTCCCTCATGGCCACCCTCCTGAGAGTGCACCCAGCCACCCTCCACCATGAGCTCTCCTTACTCAATAATGACAATGGCAGTAGTAGCAATGACAACAGTTACTATTACTAGTATCAGGGATGTGCATGTGCTAGGTGCTGTTGTAAGCACTTTAACACATTGACTGCCGCACTAGAAAAAAATAATTTTCCCTGGGGCCACGGTGTTTAATTACGAAAATAGAATAAAAACTTTTGAAAACAGATCCTTTCTAATTGGATGAAAAATTTGTTATTTTTCATTGTTTTCTGTGCATGAGTTACATGCGACTTGAAACACAGTTCAAGCGACTCCCAAGGTAAAGAGACGTGCGTTACATATGCTTCACAAGCCTCTGAGCTCAAAACTAGCGTGAGTTAAATACAACTCACATGGCAGTGAATGTGTTAAATACATTAGCTGATTTAAATCCTTACAACTACCCTGTGAAAGAGATACTGTTCTTATCCCTAAGATCACACAGCTAGACAACGGTATTCTTCACCGCTGTCTTTATGACTTAGCTAAGTCCAATTCCCAAGTTTGAAGGAGAGGCGGAGGCTTCTTGTTCTTTGTATAGAGAAGTCAGAACACAGACCTCACATGCAGGAGATACTGAATAATTACAAATGAATTGAAAAGAGCTGCTGGCCTGTTTTTACTAGTTACCCCAGTAAGAGTTACCAGCCCACTTTCTTCCTTCTCTGCCTGGAGTAGACAAAAGCAGATGACCCTCAATAAATACTTAACATGTGCTACATTCCCCACCCCCCGCCATTCCTAAAAAATAGTTCCTGCACATTTTGCTGAAAGCCTAGACCCTCCGGTGGCACTCTTGGTGCCCAGTCCCATTAATAAGGCCTCCTGGGAAATCCTATTATAGTCAGTGCATTGTGCTTGGCTCTGTCATTCCTTATACGCTCTGAAGTCCCACAGAGACACAGCTGGAGGGACCACTTTCTGTAGGTGTCTCGACAGTTAAGCACAGTGGCAGACGGCAGTCTCACCTCCCACCTTTGCTGGCTGTATAATCAGCCTCCTTTTAATCCTGCCGAGCTCCACGCTGCCTGGCACCAGAGGCCAGAAGCTGCACATGGGTAATAATTTAACAAATCACCTGTCTGGTTCTCCTGCCAGGACACCCACTCTGGAGCTTATACAGCTGCTGATTCTAGGGCTACAGTCCTGCGGGATGTTAGCTAAACCCGCAAGCATCAGAGCCTCAGGGCCCACACACTTCCAGCCCTGCCCTGCCAGAGAATCAAGGTGTTTGATGAGGGGCGACACTCAGGGACTATGCCTCCTACTCCATGCTTGGCTCCCTGGAGATTTTTAAATATTCCCATTTTGCCCGATGCAAGACTAACAGACCTCTGCTCAACAAGCAGCAACACACACTCTCAGGAACCTACAACACAGGAATGTCCTGGGACACAGTGGTAAGACAGAGAGAGGGAAGGCGAACTGCAGCAAACATACACCAAAAAACACGTTGAAACGGTATTCCACAAATCAACGAAAAGATGTGTTGTGAAACTAATTGTGGAGCTTCTCTCAAAATGCGTGTGTCATACCCAGCCCTGGGCCACAGAAAAACAAGTGAAATGGTCCCCAAACTATTTTTAACACTCATTCATTGTTTTGTTATTTATCTGTAAACCACTGAAAAAAAAAAAGATCTTTTCAAGGTTACAAATAAGATGACCGGTCTTAAAAAGTGAAAAGTCTGTCTCGGCAGGCGTTAGGAAAGAACAAATCATTTTGCCCACAGCAGTGGTAGAGGGAAGTAACCTAAGGACAGACTGCCTTTAAATAACCCATCACCAAGCTATAAGCTGTCACAAGCAATTACTGCCATCAAATACTTGTGAACACTCACACTGTGACATTCACGTCTTAGGAAGACAGCAGAGAACTGATTTTTAGCAGAACCTAAAAAAAATCGTTTCGAACCAGACGCTCAGTCCTATGTCCTGAAAAGGGAAACAGGATTTTTTTTTTTTCTCACAATACTTGCTTATGTCCAGTGCTTTGAGATTAGTTTGCCACTAACACCAGATAACAGCAGGGTGACACAGTTTGTTCCAAAAACAAAGAGAGCGGTGTCTAAGGTCACAGAGTCCTTACAGCCAGGCTTTAGGGTGGACAATGGGAAAACCGGGGAACGCACTCAGCCACGTACGGCTCTACTTCTGCAGGAGGAAGAGGAAAAACACACAGGAGGGAGCGGCACCCTGAGTGCTGACTTCACCAGGCACTGGGGCAGCCAACATTTTGTATCTGCGTTTGTTGGTCATTTTAAAGGAGCCAAGCAGAGGCCATGGCCCCAGGTGTCCCATTGCTTTCTGCAGGCCACTGCCCTTACCTAAAGGGAATTAAATGCTCGCGTGTGCAGCACAAGCTTCAAAGTCAGACAGCCAGAGTTCCCATCCGCCCTCACCAGCTGAATGACGCTGACAAAATTACTTTATAAGTTTTCTCAGCTGTAGAATGAGAATAGTGATACCACCTGCCTCATAAGGTGGTTAAGAGAATTAAACAACAAAATGTATTTAAAGTGCTAGGTACAGTGCCTGTCTCGTAGAGAGCACTCAGTAAGTGACAACTGCTATTAGCAACATGCCAATAAATGAAGTCTCACTGGTGAAGCAGTACAGCTACTGATCCCTAGATGGGTAACACAGTCAGTCATTCAGCAAATATTTACCGACTGCTCCCCATGTGCTGGGCACCATGCTAGAGGTTAGGGATACAACAGGGCATAATGTGGGATTTAGCCTTCAACAATGCCAGTCTGCTGGGGAGATGTTCATGTAGCCAATATAGCGTCTGAGGTTCCAGATGAGTACCCAAAAGAAGTACACACAATAAAATAGTTCAAATGCCTTATTGTAATTCAGAATGGATTGCAGTTGCGACATGAGTCAAATACATATATATGCGCGCACACACACACATATATCTCAGGTACCATAAAATATCTGTTCCCTACTTAGGAATTATACTGGTATTCAACACTGCAGAGTTTTTGCCAACACACCCACAGAGAGTTAATATTCAACACTGGGCTAAAGTTCAGCGTTAACTGAAGGAGCTGCCAGATCAATATACACCAAAATGAAGATAGCCTTCCCCTTCAGAGATGAACAGAGTCCAGCGTGTATGTCAGAAAACATGCGATTACAAAACTCAAGATGCTGCATTTATTAACTGTGAGTATGAGTCATCAAGCAGCTCTCTGGGCCAATATAAGACTAAATTGCCCTGTTGTTGACGATTCATCAAAAAGTTAGTGCAGCAGAAAGACGAAGAGTGAGCCAAATCAAGTCAAAAGACGAGGAAGAGACCAGCAGAGACTTCTCCAAGATAATTGAGAAAAGCTGAGAAGTCAATGCAATCATTTCCTTAAAACCCATGATGAACTCTTAGAAGAAATGCACCATGGGGAACAGAGTTTAACAGACCAACAGTTTATCACCTCCAACTTTTTATTTCCCTCAAAGGTTTAGGTCAGATACCACTTTATGGCCAAGCTAGCAAGTCATGTCAATTAACCTATGTAAAACCTAGATAAATCCCTTTATCTAGATCTGACTCAATATACGATCAGCTGAGCACCAATAAGGAAAGCAAAAAGATGAGATATACTACACTTAGAGACATCTCATTTTCTTAAACAAGGCTGTAAAGAAATACGTCCTTTCTTAATAAAAACGCCTCCGAGCACTGAGTTGGCATTGCAAATTGACTCACTAGATGAGGAAGGTTACCCAGATCAAGTGCTGCTCAAATTTGAATGTGCATACAAATCACCTGGTTATCTTGTTAAAATGCTACTTTCAATTCTGTAGGTACCAGGTGGGGCCCAAGAGTCTGCCCAGATGACGCTAATGCTGCTGGTCTAGGAACAACACTTTGAGAAGGACTAGCCCACCCAGCCATAGTTTAGTGACAAAACATTTCCCTTGCAGTAAGGCATCTGTTCAGGGTTACAGATGGCCCTAAGAGTAGAGCAGAATCAAGGACTCCACTACCCAGAAAAATGCACGAGTGCACCTACAGGTGTGGGCCATACACACAAAATTTCAGAACTCGCCTATAGGCCATCCAAGGAACCTCCCACCTCTGTGAGGCAATCTGCAGATGCCACCTTAAAAAGCTCCGCCTTAGGAAGCCTGCCAGTTGTCACCACCAAAGTAGCTGGGAGTGGAGTGGAAGGATGCATCCCTTTGACCACTTTCGTCCATGTGTGAGCAGTTCACCTGCTCTTCCCTTGGTTCACAAAACATAGTTAAGATGCCTTAAAGGCAGAGGATAACAAATGGAAAACAAAAACAGAATATGAGGAAGCTCTGTAATAGTTTACTCGTCTTCCGCTTGAGTTCCACCTGAAGGAGTCCTCCTTCCTGGCATCCTGTCTGCCATAAACAGAGCAAAGCTGCTTAATCCCACCACTACCTGGCACTGCTTTCCCAGGTGATCTGATTCCTAGGCTAGGCCTGGGAGCCGCAAAAAAGCTAGCCTCTCCTTCCTAGTTACTCTTGAAATCTCGGTTTCCTCACCTGCAAAATGCAATTAAGAATAGACTCCACTTCATAGTGTCCTGGGGAATAAGAAAATGCATACATGAAGTGCCTGGCACATTGAAATTGCTTAAAAAATGTTTCATTATGGACTTTATGAACATGCAGAGATCCAGATCCATTCAAAAGAAAAGGCTTCTTTCTTTTCTAAATGGAAAAGCGTAACTGCTGGTCTGCACGTCTAGGGTAAAGCCCAGTTCTGCCTGTCCCCTGCTGCACAGGTGCAATCCTGCTGAGAACCACACTGGAGGCCACCGCCACTGCTCACAAACACTTTTGATCAATCTGTGACACTGGACTGAAGATCACCCAAAGCCTTCAGCTCCAGGCTGGCACTGTTCAATCTGAGCCTTGTTTTTGGACTAAAAAAGCCAAACCCAGACACAAAATGGCTTTTCAGAGAAGAGAGTGCCACCTAAGAAACCCTTAATAATTTGTGATATAAATTTATCCATCGGCCATAGGTCTGACTCAAAAATAAATAAATTTATCCAGCAATCTTCTGTCCAAAGATCAGAAACTCTCGACAGGAAACTTTTACCCATTTGCACAAGAATCCTAAGGAAGCCAGGAGGGGCTGGAATTGGCTTCTTAACCACTGGGGTCTCCTGAACCTCTTTTAAGCAGTGTTCCTCACTCAACGGGAGGTCCAAGAATCACCTGCTTTAGTCACCTAAATGCTTATGGAATGCACGTTCATGGATTCCCTTCCAACTGCTACATCAAAATCACTAGGGAAGGAAACTGCAATTTTTAATAAATAACCTCCAGAAAGTTTCAACACTAAATTTTTAAACCAAGCAAAGACCCCAGCACCACTCACAGAAAAAAGGCAGACAGGTAAATACACACAAAATGTGGCCCACCGTTTCCAGGGCTTCTCAGGCCTCCTGCAGTCTTGCCATGGGCTCAGGGTAAGAATCCCTGGTCTACGCACCTCCTGCCAGCATTTCCCAACTTCCATCATTCAATCATACCACTTTCACTTTTTTTAAATCAAATCCATACCCTTTAAGTCTTTAAAATACACTCATTTTTACTTGCATGTATCATGAAAGGAAATTAATAGCTGTGAAACTGTGGGTTTGATCCTTAGTTATAACTTTTCCAAATAAACCGTATAATTGTCAGTATAAAATATTTTATCGCTGTGCACCTAAATCATCTCCCATATCACCTGCCTGTGAGCACCACCCCTCTTCGGGAAGGAGAACCACATGGGGATTTGATGAGGCGCTCATGGCCTGAGATGCAGGGGGCTGTCTATTCTGGCAAACTCCAGAAGAACTAATAGCTTCAGTCTGCATGTGCCTGGCAGAGCTGGCTATGACAGAAGAGAAGCCTGTCCCTCCTGCCAAAAGGCCAGGACATATGTCACATGTGGGTGTGACTGATTAGTTCAGATGCCATTTTGGGGACCTGCTTGCCCTCACCGATGAGGGGAAACATGCCCACCCACGCCAGCCCAGTCTCTCCACTGCATGGACATCTGACCTAGTGGCGCCAATCTGCTTCTCTTCAGAGAATGTGTAATTAAAGCACAGAGGAGCTGATTAATTGATGCTGAACTTGCAAGCTCAGGAGGGCTTTAGAACTGGGCTAGGTGGTCCCTTTCCACCTTGTGCACATGTGGCAGAAAGCTTGTCCAGAGAACAAGTACCTACGACCCAGGTTCCTGATCTCCCAATCCCTGGTTCCAGGCCAGGTGTGCTTCCTGCCCTCAGGGTCCATGGGACATCCCAGCACCCCAGCAATAAATGTCTCCTCTTGGCTTCAGCAGTTTAAGCGGGCAGCTGCTACCTGCAACCAAATCACCCCTAAGACTTGTGGTGCACGGCTCTGGCTCCGACGCCCAGGTGGAGCTGAAGAAAGACTAGGATCCAGGGTGGGCGCCCTTCCCAGACACACCCCAAGAGAGGGTGGGGCTTGAAGCTCATCACAGGAGCAGTGGGGAAGGGGGACTCCAGTGACGGCCCCCTCCACATTACTGTGAGTGAGAGGTGCCACAAGAAGGAGCTGTCAGGAGGGTTGCTGGAGTTCTTCGCTCCTGCCGATGACAGGGAAAGAATAAGAGTGACGCCAACCACAGCCAACAGTTACTGCGCATGTCAGCACGTGAACCAGGCTCTACAACGATCACCTGATTTGCTCTTCGTGAGAGCCCCATGAAGGTGGTAATGCCATTTTCCCCATTTTATACATGAGGAAACTAAGACTGAGGAAAATTCAGTGATTTCCAAGGTGATCCAGCTAACAAAGAGGATCCAAAGTCCAGAGTCCGAGCTCTTAGCCATCACGCTACCCTGCTCTATTAAATATTAAAGGACAGCACAGAAACCCCAAGTACACCCACTGTCCGAGTGACGGCAGAAAGTACAGTCCAAAGGATTCTCTCTCCAGCAGCAAGGAGCAGCCCTGCCTCCTGCGCCAGTCCCTGACCCCAGCCAGTAATGCCACGCCTGCGGGCACAGCACCAAGAAATAAGGGCGCACAGAGGTGAGAGGCTGGGAGAAGCTGTGCCACCTGGCTGAGGTGTGGGTGGCTGGCCAGGACAAGGCCCAGCAGAGCCTGGCTTGGGCCCAGACCACAGAGAGAGGGTGAAACTAGAGCGACTTTTTTGACAATAATTGGCACATGGCAGTCTCCTCTGGTGTCCCACATGGGGTGGAAGGGAAGATACACTCCCACGCTAGGCAGAGCTAAGGAAGCCTGCCAAGACTCACGCTGTCAGGACTCCTAACAACAACTGAACAGAAGCCACATTCTTGCCGTTGGGAATGGACAACACACTAAGGAAAAGAAAGCAGAGCCTTTGTTACAACCCAGAGCCCACTCTGACGCCCTATCATTCATATCTCATTTCTAAAACCTGAAGCCCAGAGCAGAGAACTAACCTGTCAAAGTCCACCAATCAACTACAACTAAAAGCTCTGATTCCCCAAACGCCAAATAGATCCCAAGTCTTGTCGGAGAATTATAAACAAGACGCCTGACCTTTTCAGTGTTAGTACGACTGTTCTTCCTATAAAAACGACGCTGACGCTTCACCCCCTTTCCAGCACCTTTGCAGAGGGGTGAACAGCGCAGGTATGGGCGTCGTAACTGCGTTGGACAAGCCACTGAGCAGGCACTGACGTCGTGCCGATCCGTCCACACCACCTCGTGAGAGGCGGGCGCTTGCTAGATGGCTGCCCAGGCTGGGGTGCAGTCTGTGGTCAGAGAGCAGGAATAACACGGAGGGCTGGCGGACACAGAGGCCAGACCCAAGACCAATGCCATCCACGGGCCATCCACGGGCCACCGAGGGCCTTCATCATTTCCACAGCAGGAAGACCCATCCTCTGAAACAAGGCTTGCGAGACATCGTCCTTTCAATGTCCCTTCCATTTCTCTATTCTACACTTGGCTCCCCCTGCCCTCCTCAAGGGGAGATGGTCCCCGAGTTCTGCCCAAACCCCCCCCCCCCGGATTCTAACAAAGGCTTCATGAAGGTGACACTCTGGCACTCACTGCTCTCCCTTGCCAACTGCACCCCTGCATCTCCGGCCACCACCTGTGGAGCCTCCTCACCTGAACAAGGCACGGCCACCGCCACCCTGCTCCCTCCCCTCCCACCTGTCTCTCTGCCTGAGTGTCTTATTTCGGGCACAGCGAAGAGAACTCACGTTTACTGAACTTCCCACACTTCCCAGGCACCATGGTGCTTTCCACGTCCCTTCCTTTAAAAGAATCATCAAAGGGTCAGGAGCCCAAGATACGAAGCCCCGTCACCCCCTTCTGTCTCCTCCTTCTGCCCCGGCTCCTGCATCTCATCAGTGACCACGCTCCATCCACGTGATCTCCTCACGATGTGGCCCTCTTTCAGGCTTCTCCTTCAGCCCTCTTCTTCCCACACTCTGAATGTCTCCTGCCTGGTCACCCTCCCCGGCCTTGCCTCTGAGCAAACCATGCTGGACACCACCTCGTGGAGCACAGAGCCGATCACGCCAGCCCTCTGCTCAAGATCTCCTGTGGCCCCCCTTTTCCTCCAAACCAACCAAGAGCCTTGCCTGGCACTGGAGGCCTGCCACGATCTGGCTGTGACGTGCATTCCAACTTACTATCCACTGCTTCCCTGCCAAACCACGTGACTCCCGTTCCCTGAAGCTACGCTGTACTTTGCAAGCCTTTGCTCACACAGTTCCATCTCGTGGGCCTTGTCCTCCTTTCTTCAGACCTACTTCCTCTCTCTCCAAGGCCCACTGCAGACACGGCATCTCCTACAAGATGCCTTTGCTTCTCCCCCGCTCGTGGAGAGTGACTTTGTCCTGTGAACTCCAGCTTCATTCATGTCCTCCTCCTATGGCACTACTTGATTGTGTAATCGATGAGAACAGACGTTCTTTAGGGGCTGGGGCTTGAACAGGCTTTGTCTCTGAAGCCTCTACTGTATTCACTTCTTTTTACCAAAAATGGTCAACACATATTTATGAAATAGTGTCTACTATGAACCAAGGTGCTCAGTATATGATGGTATAATGGTAAACAAACACACAAAAAAAGACATGGTTCCTATCCTCATGGGCTTCCTATCTAATGACAAGACAAATTTTAATGAAACCTTACCCAAATGAGTATACAGTTAGCAACAGCTCTGTGCTGTAGAAGGAAAGAATGGTGGTCCTATAGAAGCACAGAAGACTAGCCAGAGGAAGGGAGGCTGCAATGAGTCTGACAGATGAGTGGTCAGAAGGGGAAGCGGCAAAAATACTTCAGGTCCTGGGGGCAGCCTGTGCAAAGGCCCTGTGCTAGGCCAGAGCAGACAGGCAGTGTGGCTGGATACTGTGAAGGAAGCAGGGGAAGGGTGCAGGAAGGTGACAGGGACATCTCAATACGTGTGTGAAGTGAATAGGAACACATGACCCTCACCAATTAGCAATTTTTTTTTAACCAACAAAACTAGTCAACCTATAAAAAAACATCAAATATAATTTTTAAAAAATGTCTTTCCCATTTAAAAGAGATTTCCTCTTTAGGTGTAGGAGCTATTCTCTAAAGTAGATTAAAGTGAGTTCTCCTAGCTAAAAATAGAAAAGCAAGCCTAAAAATCATGTCATTCCATAAGTAATGCAATGCTGTTTTAGTTAGAAGCTGGCCAACTGACTAGGGAAACAGCCTGTCAATCATCCTGCACTGATGATAAGGACAGAGGCTAACGACTGGCTAACAACTGTTGAGCGCTGACTATGGGCATTACATGTGTTATCTCATCTGACCTTCACAACATCTCATGTGGCAGGTACCAACATCATTCCCATTTTACAGATACAGAAACTGAAGCTCAGAGAGGTTAAATATATGGCCCAACATCACACAGGTGACAAGCAACAGAGTCAGCTTCCGAACCTGGTCGGTGGAACATCACCCACTGCACCGCACTGCCTCACAAACTAGCTAAAATGTCAGTCCCTCTGGACTCTTATTCACTTATGCACCTCACCTGTTGCACTGCGGCTTTCAGCCTCTGAACACCGACGATGCAAAGGAGATAAAAACATCTCCGAAGGAATGCAGTGGAACTTCTGGTGTCAGCTCCCTTCCTGTTCCAGGTCTCTCTCAAAACACTCCGACTCTTCCTCCAATTTTAATAAAGCAAAGTTTTCCAGTTCATTGCAATACTTAATATCCTGCGAGAACAGGAGTTGGAAACTGATGAATCTCCTTAGGCTACATCCCAGCCAAAGTCAACAGATTCCAAACCCCTCTTGTAGGCAGTTGCTGTTTACAGTCCATCTAACCGGAAGGAGAGAGGAGCTGCAGATTACTGGAAAGCCCTAGCCATGATATTCCCAACTCTTGACAAACTTCTGAGTCTTGTCTGAAGGACAACATCACACTTTCACTGTCAACAAATCCTTCCCCAAAGGATTTCTACTCCTCTCTCTCAAATCCTGTCTGGAAGTAGCCAGGACACCAGAGTAAGTGAGCAAAGCTTACCTATTTGTGGATAAAACTGTCCACCTACTTCAGGCCTAGCCAATCCTCCTGAGGATCAGTCACCTGGCCTAGGTCACCAGCAAGATCTCATTAAACTAGTCATGGTGGCCACGGAGTCCAGGCCCACGTCTAAAGCCGGCTGGCCTCCACGCCCTTCTTCTGCCCTCAGAGACACGTGAGCAACTCCAGGCCTAGGTACTATGAGTGCACTTCAGAACTGCACTCCTGAACCACTCCCCTAAGATTCCTACGTCGAAGTCCCAATTCCCAGTACCTCAGAACGTGACTGTATTTGTAAATAGGGCCTTTAGAGAGGCAATTAAGGTAAAATGAGGTCTTCACAGTGGGCCCTAACCCAATATGACTGGAGACCTTAAAGAAAAGGAGATTGGGACACAGGCATGCATAGAGAAAGACCGTGCAATGATACTAGGAGAAGGCGGCCGTCCGCAAGCCAAGGAGAGAGGCCTGGGAAGAAACAACCCTGCCAACACCTCGATCTGACTTCCAGCCTCCAGGATTGTGAGAAAATAAAGTTCTGTTGTTTAAGCCACCCAGTCTGCGGTACTCTGCTACGGCAGCCCCCTCAGACGAATGCACACATTATCCAAGTGGCTCCCGTCACCCAGTTCCTTGCCACCTGTTGAAGGGGCGGCCTGAAGCACGCGTCCACACAGCATGGCCCCCGAACACAGAAGTCCTATCAGACAGGCCACTGAGTGCACAAGTCAATGGAGACCAGCCTGGCTTGTGCCTCTCGGGGACTGGGGGCCCAGGACAAAACCTTATGTTTGTGTTGTCAATTACACAGAAGTAATAAATAGAATTTTTTCTTTTCAGAAATGAATAAAATTAAAATGCAGTCAAATAGCTCCATACACAGGTGCTAAGGCCCAATATCAGTACCTCTGTTTTAGACCAACCGTGCTGTCCTGTAAGAATTGTGTTAAACAGACACTTGCAGCAACTGCAGAGCCAGGATGTCTGCCCCAACAATCCTCATGCTACAGGAAGGGAGAGGAAATACTGGAAAGAAAAGGCAGGAGAGAGGGGAGCCTTTCACAAAACATCCTTTCCAAAAAACATCATCCAGGAGATGAGAATGTCAACTCATTGCAGCAGCCAGGGGATGAGTAAGCGTATTTCAGGGGGTGACCAGGAGTTTTTTTAGCACCATATGAATAGGTGAGGATGATGCACGCCATGTGAGTTTTCTAGAGGCTGAGCAGTTTTAAGAATGACTTAAAGACTAAGAAATATGGGCAGAATAGTTCAGTCGGGTGCTGCCAAAGCAGGAGTGGAATGATCAGGATGGGCTCAGAGCCTGGTGCGATGCCAGGCACATCAGTACCATAAGTAAAAAGCTAGCATTTATTAAGCAATGGCTGTGAGCCAGGCATGCACTAAGCACTTGTTGTATACGCTGGCTCCCTTAAACCTCACAACCACCACAGGACGTAGGTCTATTATGGTTTCCACTTCAGAGATGACAATAAGGCCAGAACACAAGCTCTACAAAGACATGATCTTTCCCGTCATTTTGTTCACGAGCATATCACTAGAAGAGTGGCTGGCACGTGGTAGGCACCTTATGTTTACTTGTTGAGCAAATTAGAAAGAGAGGCTACTTGTCAGTGTCACGTAAGGAACAGGCCAGGGTTGGAACCCATGCTGTCAGCCTCGAGAGCCCACTCTTGCAGCTTCTATTCTATGCCCACTGGGTGGGGAAAGCTTGCTGAAGAGATGGGAAGGAAATTGCCTGCAGTGTGGACGGCTTGGACCACAACACACTTCACAGCGGCTGCACCTTCCACTCTCCAGCACCGGCAGTGTTGCTCTGCACACAAGCGCTGAGCGGTTATTCGAGGGCCAGCGCCTACAGACAACTGGAAAAGAGGGTGGCCCAGGCAGGGCGTGGAACAGCCACAGATGCTCCTTTCCCTGAGTCCTGGGACGGAGCGTCCCTGGGGCCCCACACATACCAACTTGTATAGTGCCCAGCCATTCGCTTCCGTGTAGAAGAGGGAGATGGGGGGAAAGTACTGGAGAGGGGTAGATTTACCCATCTGACTCTCCAGGAATATGTTGAAAAGAGCTGGTGTAATCTACAACACAACTTCCCAAAGAGTAGTGAGCATATAGCTTTGCGGTGTCTGAAATCATTTTAGGTGGCACACAGACACTAGAATTTACATATTGATTTTTGTAGTTACTTTCTATTTTGGGCAAATTATACTGGTCCTTTATTAAACAAGGAGTATCCTTTCAAAAAAGAACAAGAACTCCCGCTTGAAGAAAAATGTTAAGTAAACAATAGAATAGGTGTGACATTGATGTAGCAGGAAATCATGATGGAAGCGACTGAAGTTTGGGATATATTAGTTTCCTGGGACTTTCTAAGTTCTCTGCGTCAAATGTCACCATCCCTGCAGCTCGCCCATACACCCAGGTATGCCATACCTCAAAAGGAAGAGTGTTTACAGAAAGGAAGTTTTAAATTTTCTATCAAAAATCCCTTAATAAATGACTACACCAAAGAGAGAAAGAGACTGGGGGAGGAGGAGCGAGGGACAGACACAAAAGGCATGTTCATTAAGATATTATGAAGTTCACAACAAGGCTTGACCTGGGGCTGAAGTCCTGCCCTCTGCCTGGGGAGAGCTGTAACACAGAGCTCCCTTTGATACTATCCTAAATTCCACACTATTCTTTCGGCTATTATTTTATGGCATGGTAGCTTAGCTCAGCCCTGTCTAAAGAATTGTACTGAGGTCTCTGGGACCTGTTCCAACAACAACACACAATGAAGCCTTCTCTCTCTAATAAAGCCAGGAACCCCTCTCTCTGTGATCTGCTCCCCTGCCCCTCCCAGACAAAAGTAAAGTCCCATTTTGAGAAGAATCCAGCCAGCCAAATTCTGCCTTCTCCTCACCTTCCCTATGGGGGACGATCAGGTTGCAGGTCGGCTATGGGTCTGAGAGTGAGCTGTGCTCTAGGATAGAACCTAGGGGTCCACTCCGCCCAAGGGCAGACCTTAACTTGACCTTAACACCTTAACTTGCACACTCATGGCATTTTATCCACAAGTGTAGGAGGAAAGGCTGAAATGGAAGCAATGATACCACAACCTGCACCAATCCAATGGACGCTCCATGAGAGCAGGGACTTGTCTGGTTCATGCTGCATTCCCAGAGCCTAAAGCAATCAATGCCTGGTGCTTAGTAGGCACACAGTAAACTGGTATTTACTCAATGAATGGAGTGAGTTAGCAAATGGATGAGCGAGTAAATGGATGGCCGGATGGCTCCAGCAAGGCTGGGAGGAGTAAGTGAAGAACAAGCATGCCTGTCAAATTTCTGCTTGAGAACTAGTAACTGGAAATAAAGAGACACCAAAGGACTATTTCTTTTTTCATAGTCACCCCTCCAGGGGGTGGATTAACAGCAGGACTTTTGACCCCTAAACCACCTGGGCTCATAGCATGGGGCACCAAACCAAAAGCCACCTGGACCTTCTCTGGGACATGCTCAGACACCCAACGTCTATCTTGATCTCTAGCGTCTTGAACAAAGAAGAACAGAGCGATTCTGGGAATTGATAGTGACTTGCACCAACTGACCTGACCCTTCTGAGGAGTTCAAAGTCCTTCACATCCTGGCTTCTCTCTTAGGGAACTTTTATTGAGAGAGAGGGAGAGGGTGTGTGTGTGTGTGTGTGTGTGTCTGTGTATTTCTTTTCTTCTCACTCTCTTTGCCTATCTGCATTGTCTAGTCATTCTACAATGCATGTAGATTACTCAAGTAATAAAAACATCTAACAGACTGATAAAACACTCAAATGAAACCATTTTAAAAAGACACCAAAAACACGTTATTTTATAGAGTTCCATTCTAACATTTCTACATTATAAAATATAACACTGCCGTTTCATGCAATTGTACTCGACTAAGCTCTTTGAAAAGCACGCTGTAAATTTCTGATAAAAGTCAAAGCTCATGACTTAAAATCAGGACAGCCGGCCATACAGGCACTTATCTTATAAAAGGGGCAGCCATCTGATGGGCGAGGTGCCAGAGTACTAGAGAAGTACAAGGACACGAGCTTAATAAGTAATGTGCCATATATGGATAAAACATATGTTCTGCGTTCATCCATGGTGAGAAAAGCTGCCCTGCATCTCTCCTCCAGTGGCAGAAACTTCCAGAGCAGCTGAAAGTTAGGGGCTACAGTATGCTCCGCAGGGACAGAAGAGGTTTCTTTCTTCATGGGGCTGGTTGGTCCCAAACACATGGCCCATGCTCAAATCAGCTCAACCACCAGCTAAGAGGGGCCTCGGATTCTGCCCAGTCTCAGATCTCATCGTCAGAGTCCAGCCTGTTCCACAAAGTGATACCAAGGAATGCAGCTGGGCTGGCAATCAAAAGACCAAATATCCAGATCCGATTCTGACCAGACCCTGCACACTTCCCGTAACTATTTTATACCTTGGTGACTACGTATACCAAAAATGAGTAACACCAGCCACATCTCTCAGGTTGCTAAGGATAAACCAAGACAAATGTGAAACTGC
>VBSM01003190.1:7696019-7719862 GCA_008086735.1 Cheirogaleus medius | reverse complement strand
GAGAGAGAGAGAAGAAAAGAGGAAAAGGAAGAAAAAAAAAGAGAGAAATTATTTAAATACCACTAAGCAAAATTCGATGTCAGTTTGATGAATGGGATTTCCCCACCTCAAACTATGCTGAGTTTAACAAACAGAAGAGAGATTCGGAACATCGCTCAGACCAACGTTCCCTGAAAACGCATTCTTAAACTTAAAAATAAAAGAGAAATGGACATAACCTTCCGGTTTCTCCTTTTCTAGCTATCTTCCTCACTAGGAAATGACACAGCATTTAAATTATGGCTTGTGAAAACTGCATGAAGAGAGCAGGTAAAAGGTTCCCAGATCCCAAGGACAGGGAAGGGGGAAGCTGGGAGCACGTGGTCCCATAGGATCCTGTCCTGCGGACACCCCTGAGCACCAGGGCAGGCGGTCACATCCTGTCCTCAGGCTCAGGAGCCAGGGTTGCAAGGCGGGTGTGAACTTGAACATTCTGGGGATGTATCAACAAAAGGGGTGAAGAGGGCAGCCAAGGGCAAAGACTTCCCAAGGCTGAATCAATAGAGCCGTCTGTAGACAGAGGGGCAGCAAATAAAGTGTGTTAGATACACCAAAGCAGTGTGGGCTGCCTCGGGAAGGTTTTGCTAAGCATGGCCCACGGAATCCACTCCCAGCCCCCTTTTCACACACAAGACCTCCACGGCACAGCTGAAGCCCAAGCGCTGGGCCTCTCGGGATGAGATTTGGGTTAGAAACTGCTGATCTGAGTGGCTCAGGGTTTTAAGAAAACAGGTTGGGTTTGAATCCTGGCTCAGCCCCTTGCTGGCAGTGGGCTCTGCGTCTCTCATCCAGTGGCAAGTTAAGTGAGCAAGTTACTAAACACTACTGACCCAAGTTACTTCACACAAAAATGGAATCACCATGCCTACCTAACACAATTGTTGCTGGGTCAAATTACATCATGCCTGAACGCACTCAGCACAGTGTTGGCTCAATGCATTGTACTGCTATTAATTTCATGCACACCATCATCACTATTGTCATTATTAATTGCAGAAAATAGCTATGCATACTTGAGGATAGTGTTACAGAAAAATTCCACTCCCTAGCCCCAAGCTAGAGAACAGGCACTCCATAGCAAGCCTGAGGGCTCCCTTCACTCTATCCCAAAGCACTCACCATGTTCCCCTTTCAGCAGAACCTCCAACCTCAGCACAATATCCAAAGAAAACAACTGCTCATTCTGAACAGAATCAACTGTTGGTCAGCCGCAAACATGCATAAGAAATCCAACCTGAGCTTGATTCTGGCTTCCTTATACTGCCAAAGTAATTGAAGATGACATATGCCCATCAATTGCGTATATTTATAGAGTCAGATGTCTAAGTAATGGGGGTACATGCTTGGGATTTCCCTTTCTTGGTTCCACTAATCTTTTCATTTTGGTCTCATCCAGGCATCACTCTAGATGTCCACACTCCACAATAACATAAGAAAATGGGGAAGGCAAAACATAAGGATGCCAACTAATGCCTTCCCAAAACCTTCTCTGGAGCAGTGGTCCCCAGATTTGGGAATTTCAACAACCAACTTAAACTAACACACACATACACACACACATTTGGTTGCCAATAATTTATTACGCCATGTACAACCACTAAAAAAATGTATATCACCATCACTGAATCAAAAAAGAAGAGTCTTAGTTATTCCAAAATATTAAGATAAACTCCCAGAATAAGACACAGAATTCTGCATGATATAAATTAACCTTTATTAAAAACTTAATTATATTATACTGTCCATATTTTTCTCAAAGAAAACTGTAGGACTGGTTTCCCACATTTGGAAATGTACGTTCTAGAAGAGGACATTGTTACTTTCCTTCTAAGAACGATTGCCACTGGAAGGTTATAAAATGACATTCCAATTCCTGAGTCCAAAAACAGCAATGGAGAGAGAAGCCTTTTGCCGACCCTGCCAAATATGCAAAGAGGAGCAACATTAGCCTTCGCGGAAGGCCGGGAGGAGGCATCAGGATTTTTCTGGCTAACTCCAGATCCCCTTATAACCCTCCCATTTTAAAATCCATCTGGCTCATCTTTCTGGGTTCTGGAACTTCACGCCAGGTCACAGTTGCCTTGCTGGCTAGTCCGAACCTCAGGCTAACTTTTGAGACGTCATATAAACTCTCTTTTCCCCTCTCCCTCCTCAAAAACCTGCTCAGTTTAAACATAAACTTACCATAGGACTCAGCAATTCCACTCCTAGTTACCTGCTCAAGAGAAGAAAACATACAAGCACACAAAAACTTGTACAGAAGGTTCATAGTAGCAATATACCTAATAGCCAAAAAGTAGAAACTGTCCAAATGTCTATAAACTAGAGAATGGAAAAACAAAATGTGGTACATCCATACAAAGAAATACTACAAGGCAATAAAAAGGAATGAACTAGTAATACATGCTATCATGTGGATGGACCTAAAAAACATGCTAAGTAAAAGAAGCCAGACACAAAAGACCACATTTTACATGATTCCATTGATAATGAAATGTCCAGAAATGGCCAGCGTACAAAACACGGATTAGTGGTTGTCTGCTGGTGAACGCAGGATTGACTACAAATAAGCAGGAGGGGAATTTTTTATAATAAAAATTGTTTTAAAAAATCTGTTCAGAACTAAGCTAAATAAGATGCTTGGCAGAATTTAGTAAGTTCCCGTTCGCTGAGTGAGCCTATGGGTGAGTGGGTGAGTGAATGAGTGAATGAATGAAAACTAGTTCCCAGAAGCCTCTCTGTAAGCCTTTACTAGGTCCATACATTTCACTCAGCAGTCAGCCTCGGTGAGTTAGGTGTAAAATGCTTACATAATGGCAAGTTATGTGAGACAGATTATGTATACATGGTCTAGTTCTTTGGATTAGGTTGGAGCATATGAAATTGTCATTTTTGTAGGTCAAAATTGTTAAATATTGGCATCTTCATATAATTCAACCTATGCATACAATATCTGATAAGGAGACAAGATAGAACAGGCACTTTTAGACCAGATTGACTTTATGTGGCTACAGGCTCCATCACATAGACTCAGCTTCAGTTTCCTCCCGTGGAAAATGGGAATAATAACAGGATCTTGCTCACATGGCTGCTGTGAGGATCACAGTGGTAGTGCATGGAAAGCATCTAGCAGTCTGACACAAAGTCCCAAAGGAAGTGTCCTGAAAATCCACGCTGGTCCTACCTTTCTATGAAACTAGACATTCCACAGTTATCAAAGACCAGGCCTTTTATTCCTTCTGTACTGGCGTGTTTCCTTCCATGTGGTCCCTAGGCATGCAAACCTGAGAAGTTCACTGCTGGACTCCTCCACAGATAAGGCTGCTCATCAGCTACTGAAGCCCAAGAACACATCCCTGCATGCCACCAGAGTCCCTCCTGCGGAGCACTAACTCCTCCCGGGTGAACTGCTGACCACACTGCAGGAAGACTCTTACTATTCCATTCCCAACATCCTCCCCACCCCAAGTTCAGCACTACCATGAAGTATAGGGAAGTGTCGTAAGAGAGATTTCCTTCTGGCTTATTTCTCAACAAAAGTGTTCGGCTGCTATGTAACCAGTGTTTTAATAGATAACGGGGCTATTCATGAAGGGCCTGGTTTCTACTATCAAATAGCAACAATAAAAGACAGGAGCTATGGGGCAGATGCAAATAGAATCATATCCTTACATCCTACTGGAAATTCCTCAACTCATTTGTAGCGATCATCAGGGTAGCCAAAAGATTCCAAACGGGAGAAGCGATGGGATTAAATTAGAGTTGCCAGACTTCACAAATAAAAATACAAAAATAATCGGTTAAATTTAAAGTAAACAATGAATATACTGTGATATACTTACACGAAAAAAATTTCATTGTGTATCTGAAGTTCAAACTCAACTGGGTGTCCTATATTTTATCTGGAAACCCTAGACTTAATCTGTACCTCAGATCACTATTTTATTTCCCAAACACAAGACAACACATTTTCAATTCAATTAGCTATTCTTTAATCACAAAAAAGCATGCAGACCAGAGAGATAATAACGTTCTCAGACTTTTCTGAGTCCGTGCGCGAGGCTGGATGCTGGGGTCTCTACCAGCCACCACGCCCTGAAGCTCATGTTTTGCCAACACTGCTCTAAAGCACTTTCTATGGACCAGCAGCTCCCTGAATCCTCGAATTAGCCCTTTCAGGTAAGCCCAGTACTATTTTCCCTATTTTATAGGTAAGGAAATTGAGGGTTGGAGAGGGTGTAATCAAACTCAATTTTGGGCCTCCCAATTTGAACCAAAAAATAATGTCTAGGGGCTTCTCATCAGAGTACCAGACTTAGTCTACAGTCTATTCCAGTATCCCTGAGCTAATCCCAAATCTCCAATGTCCTAGTATTGCAATATATCTCAATAAGGCTGTTAAAATATTTTTCCCAATGCCTACTTCTTCATCAATAAAACCGAGAAACTTTAATCCACAACACACTCCAGAGCCACTTCAGTTGATGATGATAATTACAGTAAGTCCTCACTTAACGTCGTTGACAGGTTCTTGGAAACTGAGACTTTAAACAAAACGACATACAACGAAACCAATATTTTTTTTTCTCGTCAGTGTTAAAATGAAACTATATTGAATGAAATAACATGATGCAAGGACCTGCTGTACATCATTTCGCTTAACGTTGCAGTTTCCAAGAACTATCAATGATGTTAAGTGGGGATTATTGTGCTTTTTCTCTTTCCCGTCTACTGCCAGACCTCAGCAAATTCACTTCTCCTGGACCTTTCCACTAAAATTAAGGACCAGAGAAACAAAAAGAGACCAAACTTTAAATAAGTTAAACCCTGCTAATTGGATACAGCTCTGTTAAAGGATGCTCAGAGGAAAAAAAAAAAAAGGCTAGAATCAAAATGAAATCTGAAAAACATCAACTTCAACACATCTGTGTATAACCTTCATCGCCAAGGGTAACAGGGCTGGGCTACAATCGACAAAACTGTAAAAAGAAAATTCTCCGGACATTGTTGTCAACAAATACCTCATTCATATAGAGAGGACCGCAGAATCATTTCTCTCATCTGAACGCTCGCAGCCTCTGGAGTTGCCAGGGATCTAAGAGGGAACAGATCCTCTTGGATGTTCTTCTTTCGGTCCAGTTCCTATCCTCTCTCCACAAGGTTACCGAACCTGACCTATACCCACTCTACGTTCCCCAGACAGAAGGCAACTAACTGCTTATATGGATCCTCAGACCCATGACTGGCATTAGAGATAAGCATCCATGGCATGGATTCGAATTCATATTTTTTTAAATGCAAGGTTTCCCTAAGGGGTGTGGGCTTCTCTAACCACAAGAGTTTAGGGCAAGGCATTTTCATCCTTATTTCTTGCAGGGAAAACAGTTGGGTACAGCAACATTCTTCAAACACAAGAGTAGTCAAAGGCGGGGGGGGATTCTTCACCATATTTGCCTTTGGAAGGCAATCCATCTCCTTGGTAACAGTTCTAAAAAAGAAAAAGAAAAAAAAGGAAAAAAAACCTCTACTAAATCTTACACCTTAGCAGGCAGCCTAGAAAATAGGCCTGTGACTCAGGCAAGGTACCCACTCCTTTTTCCCAAAAGGATGATTAGGACTTTTTGTATTGTTTGTTTTTATCAAAAAGGGGCATCCAATATCTTTCCAATGGATCTCATGGCTCTCCTCATCTAAAAATGGAGATGGTAGCAATAATGATAGTATACCTGACATGCCAGTTTTGAGGACTGAATGAAAGCACATACAGGATGTACAGAAGGTCTGGCACCTAGGGCATGTCAGTATCGATTCGCTCTGCCTATAACACTTATTATTTCCAGGTGCAGCATGAGAAACATAGATGTTAAGTTGGAGACGAAAGGAGGTAGAACCAGACCATGTACAAAACACAATGCAAAATGCTCCTACAGAAATTCCACGGCTCAGGCTCGGAGGAAAGAGTCAAAGCTGTGCCCAGAAAATAATTTTTAAAAGAAAGCAAAAGCAATCAGACCTGTGCCCCAACCAACTAAACCACACAGCCCCCATCATGCAATTAAAGATGCCTCTTGAACAGGAAACGGCAACTGCAGTAAGCTGGGGACGGAACCATACAAAGGAACACACATACTCCTGCCCAGAGCCCCATCTGTGACCCAGTGTTCCCCATCAGGGAGGAGCAGGAGCCATATGATGTGGAGGTTTGGGCACTTTCTTAGACTGAAACAAGAAATGAACCTGGCATCGTTTCGATCTCTCTCTGCCACGGCCTCCGCTTTCCTCCTACCCTGATGCTAAGACCTTCTAGCTCGAAGACAGATGCCTTACAGCTCGGGGGTTCCAGTCCCACGTGAGCACATGAGAACATGCTGGCGGGTTCACGAGAAGAGTCATGGAAATTACCGAGCTCACATCACGAGCACGTCTGTTAACAAAGCACAGATAATGGAATTAGACAAGAAAAAAAGCTTGGCCTTCTGGTAGCAAGGGAGAAGGAGAGAGAGGAGAGAGAGAGAACTCCAGTGAGTCACTAAAGAACAGGAGTGAATAAGCTGCTACGTGTCTCTGTAGCCCTCGCTATCTCCACGCCCCAACGTGTAAGTTAGGACAAATGTCTTCCTCATCCAGCAGTCTGTATTTCTTCTAGTTATTTATCATGTTGTGCCAGGCAATGGGAAGTAAGTATGGCTCTCTCCGAGCCTGCATTCGAGGATAATAAAGTACTACCTTTAGATTTGTCTCAACAGATCAACCTTTCTATTTAACTCTGTGTGTCCCATTGCATCAGGCCAGTGGATCAACCATGTGAGTAAGCAGCCATGAAGCCAATGACATGCTGCTATGGTTTGAACATCCCCTCCAAACTCAAGTTGATTTAGTTGCCATAGATTAGGCCCTGAGGGCTCTGCCCTCATAAATGAATGAATGCTGTTACCACGGGGGTGTGTCCGTTATCACGGGCATGGATGAGTTTGGCCCCTTTTTCACCCTCTCTTTGTCCTTCTAACGTGGGATAACACAGCAAGAAGGCCCTCACCAGATGCTGGCCCCTCAATTTTAGACTTTCAAGCCTCCAGAACCACAAGCCAATAAATTTCTGCTCATTATAAATGACCCAGGCTGCAGTATTCTGTTACGGCAGCACAAAACAAAGACACATGCCACCCTATGGCTCAAGGAATAAATCCTGCTGAGGAGCTCACAGGCCCAAATACTCTCAACCTCAAAGCAGGCACCATCGGGACTGCCCACAGATGGAGGGGAAACTCCCACCGCATTACAAACTAAGACATCGCTCCTGACAAGCATTTGTGAGTGGCTACTCTGTACCAGGCACCAGGCAGACCACTGAGGATGCAGCCATGGACCCTGGTCCTCATGTAGCTCAACATCTATGGGGATCTTATAGTCTAAGTCGTAACAAATCACAAGAAGGAACCAAAATGCAAAAATATATCTCTAAAGAAAATAAAAACATATTGAAATACGCCACTGGGAAACCACAGTGGCATATGGTTTGGAGTGGTTGTTACTCCTAATTATTAGGAGTGGTTGTTACTCCTAATAGTATTCACTGCTATAAGAGTGAATACTTGAAGCATCACCTCACCCTTACAGTGAGAGTAAAAGCAGGAAAAGTGACTCAATTAGTGAGGTCTGTTAGGTCTGATGCAGAACATATTCTGGGTATCTCTTCTAGGTATACTAGTTCAAGAAGGAACAGTGTCTCCTAAACAGGGCTGTGCACACCCAGGAAGCTGCCAAACAGCTGCCAGGCCCTCACGGACACCCACCACTGGAATGCAGACCAGCATGGCCTGGCGGCAAAGAGGCTCCAGGTGGCAATCAGACCTGGATTCCTTTCTCAGCTCAGCCATATACCCTACCGTTCTGAACTAGTCAATTATTCCTTTGGGGTATAATTTCTGCATTTATAAAATTACAAGAACAGTAGAAAAAGGAGAAGCATGGGGGAGGGGGGAGGGACATATGGCCGCTCACCAAGTGCATACACATAAACAAACAGCAGCCTCAGAACCCAGCGTTAGATGGCACGATAGGTCCCCGGAGGAAACTCTTCGTTCTTCCTCTTCCTTCTATGTACCATGAAGTGCCCTTTCGCCATCACCGCCCTTCCAGGCAGAGTGGCTTTTGAAAGTCAGGTCTTGGGCAATCTACAACTTCCTAAAAGGTTTCACAATGCTCCGCTTGAGAGCACAATCCCAGCATGATACCCAACAGTGCCCCGACCCGGCCCTACTTCCTGGCTGCTGATCCAGCGATAGACCAAAGGGGCCTGGCAATGCCCGGTCACTAGACTGGGAAGCCGGGTGGCTCCCAGAGGCTGCAGCACTCGGGCTGAGCTTTAAAGAAAGAAGAGTCAGATAAAGCAGGTGCAGCCATGCTGCATCGGAGGGAACTGCAGATCATCAATCGCACCACCAAAGTCTCGTATTTTCAAACCTGACTTTAAACAGAGTCTGTAAGGAAGTTGCAAAACCCAAATCCCTGCCTTAAAGTTTAAGTAGAATGGAATCACAGACAGGCTTGCTGTGAGAGAACTCTCTTCTTAAACTAGCCAGGAAGGGGAAGCGAGCATCTACCTGCTCTTTGATCTTGCCAAGTCTACACCATATAAGCAACCACACACGCTGGGTGCAGACAGCTAGGACACAAAGAGGCATCCTTTGTCCACCTGAAAAGCATCACTTATCCCCTAAGCAGAATTCAAGTTTCTGCCAAAGCTTCCAGAAACATCCGTGAGTTGGTCACCTTTGAGGAACAATCTCTCAACTCTCTATACGACTATTCCCCTTGTCACTCCCTTGAACAATGAATGAAGCCATTTGCAACATGCATCAACCTTGCAGATCACAATTCTCTCTGATCATAAGAACACTGTTGGCTCATTCACTGCTTTTCTGTGAAGCCTAAAATAAGTCCTTTAATCATTATATGTCCCAGCTATTCTCCGTTTACAAAACAGGAACCCTCGCGTTTATCCCCCACCCCACCAAGCATGCTTTAGAGACTAGGGAAATGATGTTTTCAATGTCCTTCGAGGCATATCTGGGCTATTTAGGTCATAAAGCTTTGACTATGTCACTATGCTACACAAAAACTTATCGTGGCTTCCCAGTATCCACTGAATAAAGAAGATTCCTCGCCGTGGCACCCACATCTTCCACAACTAACGCCAATGACCTTCACATTCTTACTATACAGATGCTCTGGCCAAACCATACTCGTCACAGTTCCTGACGCCACACATTAGCTAGCGAGCTTCCCAGTGGAGCTGGAACCCTGCTGCCAATCCCTCCATGAGTCCACAGTCTCTGTGTTAAGACCTAAAGAACCACTAGGCACTGGCCCGACAGAGGAAGATGGGGAAAGTACCAGGTACACCAGGTAGAAGGAAGAGAAATGTTCAGTGGACTGACACTGGGAAACTCTTCATCCACTAGAGAAACCAAAACAGATTCAGAAGGACTAGAACACAGAGCACAGACACGTGGGCAGTGTAAGGCTAGAGGAGCCAGCAGGGGCCAGAGTCTGCAGGGCTCAGAAAACCCTATCAGGATGTCTGGACTTTATCCTAAAAGGGCTAGTGGAAATGTTCTCGAAAGCAACCATACTGTAACACACTAAGCAACACACTGAGAACTGTTTTAGTGAAGGCAGAAGGTGCCTCCAAAGGCTTTTTCTGAAACACTCTTTCAATTCACTTTGCCACCAATGAAATTCAAACTGTTTTTAGGAAATATCTGTGGGAACCTTAATAGCAGTACATCATCTCTTTTAACCAGAGATTATAATCACAGAACTATAGACCTAGTAGGAACTTCAGCAATCATTTACTCTAACCCCTTATTTTAAAGATAAGAGAACTACGGTCCTAAGAGATTAAATGATTTGCTCAGAAACAGAGGCAATTTGTGGCAGAGTCAATATTCAAACCCAAGCTTTATGTCTTCCTAGGCCAGAGAGAATAGGATATAGTAAACATTCCAATACGAGAATCAAAGCATTCACTCAACAAATATTTATCTATGTACCAGATGCCATTCTAAGCACTGGTAATACAGAAATGAACAACAAAGTCAAGCTTCTTTGCCCTTGTGCAGTTTTCGTTCTAGTGGGGAGAGACAGAACAAATATGAATAAAAACCAAAAACACTGTAATAAAGAAATGATAGAGCATATTAGAACAACATAAGTACTACAGAAAAAAGTAGAGCAGAGAAGCACACTTGGGGAGGCTGTCAGGGTAGAGCTTACTGAGAAAGCGACATTTGAGAAAGCCTTATAGAAGGCAAGTGCTTGCAGTACCCGAAGGGTTTGAATGGTTACATCATTTCTATCCATCCCATCAAAATTTACCTGTACAAAGTGGCAGGTAACAGGGCTGAGATTCTGGGGAGAAATTCAGCCCCTTTTGCAAACCTGCTGATGCCCATCTACCAAGTTCAACAAACAAAAATCCACAAGTCTAACATTTTCTCTTTTAAAACAGGAAAAAAACTCTCCTTCTGGCTTTAATAAGAGGCCTTGATAGGCTGATAAATTGGAATGTAATGAAAAAGTGGATAAGGAGGGAATTTCAGGCTGGAAGCAAAACAAGCACATATTCTGCATTTTCATAATGAACCAAGCCAATTTATTTTGGTTACTGCCAAATATGGATTAAAATGTGGGTCACTTCCTGAACATACCAGAAATGAAACTGAGATTGGCACCAAGTTCCCAAAACCTGATGAAAAGTTGCCCAGAATAGAGAAAAAGAGGGCATCAAAAGAGGAAGAACAATCACAATTACAAAGACTACTCCAGCGTGGCCTCATCTTCTTCCCCAGAGTATGCTGTGTGGTGGTTCAGGGTCAATGTCGTAACTCCAAAGAGCCAGTATTATCTAAGCAACCCTCACAATAATCCTACAAGGTGGGACTTTCATCAGTCTCACTACACAGATGAGAAAACTGAGGCAATGAAATCTCTGAGAGATTAAAATGCCCACATGCTCTACAAGTAACACAGGTAGGACTAGAACCCAGGTCTATCTGCCTCCAAAACCCATTCTGGGGCTAGGGAAACTCTGGCCCTCATCCTGTTTTTGTATGACCTGTGTTTACATTATTGAAGTGTTCCAAATACAAAAACAAAAAAGAATATGCAATAGAGAACCTAAATGGTGCACAAAGCCTTAGAGATTTACTATCTGGCCCTTTACAGAAAACATTTGCTAACCCTTGTAGTCTGATCCATTACGTTAATACTAGCCATCAGAAGATCCAAAACAAGTTCTACTGGATATATCACATTTTGTTTCCCAAACTACAAATATCGTAAGGAGCAACAGGCTCTGAAAGTCGAAGAACGAACTCTCACACTGGCCAGGCTGTAAGACAATCAATCCTTGGCTGGGGTGTTACAGCCTCTGCTGCATTACTTAACAGTTTGCACACAGCGTTTTGTTTTCATTTTTTACAATTTGTCCCAGCCAGGGGCAGTCCCCTCCCTCCCTCCTATCTGCCTGACATCCCTCTCCCCTACTCTCCAGACACTTGGCTCCCAAACACGATTCTTAGGCTGCTCAGAGTCTGCCCAATACCTCAAGACTATCTCATTTCTCCCCCTCCAAATCTGAATTTCTAGGGTTACTTTATTAAACCATAGCCTGATAGTCCAAATTATCTTATCCAATTGTGGGTAAGAACCATGATATATCCAGGAGGCAGAGTTCTTTCTCTTTCCTGGTTGACTTTGTTCAATTTACCCAGGCCAGTATAGATGAATTTTGTTGCCTAGGCTGCTACCTCCCAGCTCCCACTTCTTCTGTATTTACAGAACCCTAATATTTCTCTGGGAAACCATCCTTCCCTCACTTCCAGAACATTTATTTCATATGCTCTTAACTCCACTCTGGGCTTGGGCCACCAGCTTCAGGGATTATCTCAAGGATGAGCACATGATTCCACAAAGAGCCAATGAGAACCAAGCTCAGGACTTGCGTTCAAACTCTTGGCCACAAGTCTTGCCAAGGAGAGGAAAGAAGCTGCCTGAGAATGGCACCAGCCTAGAGGAAAGCGGAATTAAGAGATGCAGAGGGACCAGAGCCTGTAGAAGCCATGGGACCCAGGCAGGTCTGAAGCCAGAACTTCACTAGGCTTTTCAGCCACATATCATGACAAATTCCCTTTTTACTGAAGCCACTTGAATTAGTTCTTCTCTCCTTTACCATGGAAAGTGCCCTGTGTGGTGCAACAAAAGCAGAACCATCACATTTACAAATGTGCCTTATCAAAACCAACTGAGAGGACAGCGATGACAAGAGCTGCCGTCAATGTCAGCAGAGCTCCTCACCACGTCTGTGCTGAGACCGAAGGAAGTTCACTCCTCCCCATCTCTTCCAGGAACATGGGCCCTCAGAGAGATGCCAGGGCCTTCCAATGTAACACAAAGTTATGCTATTAGAGCTGGAAACACTGAGACTAAAACGCTAAGACTCTCACAACCACTATTTCCAATTAGTGTACTTTATCTCCTCCCACCTAAAACTATGACCCCCTCTCCAGTCTCTAAGAGAAGACAAAGCAGAGAAAAAAAGGCAAAGAGGACACGACAATCAGTGGGCAAGTTCTGCTGCTTCTATTCGGTCCAGGGTTGCTAGGCAACTGGCCCCAGCCTGGTCATTGCAGCAGACAAGCAGAGGCACAAATGTCAGACCTCCAGGTCATGTACCATGTGCTGTCACAGAACGCAGCCAACAAGGAACCTGTCTCAGCGGCTCCCCCACGGGCTTCTATCTGCCCTGCACTGGCCACAGTTCCTCTACCCTTTCTGCCTTTGATGAACATCAGCTCTGGCTGTTCCCTAAGAGATTAAAAAGGATTTCAAAAACAGTTTGATAGGAAAATAGGGAAAAGGTTCTAAATACAGAAAGAACATTAATTTTATGATTTAAGATGCTAGAAATCAGCAGAATAAAAGGCACAATGCATGTCAAGAAAACACAGGACAGCTTGTGTTTCAGGTCCAGAATTTTCTTGAGTCCTCCAACACTGCATTCCACAGCTACCTCCAAGGATTGCTGCTTTGAAAGCACAACCACGGTGTTGTCTCTAGGACATGAGCTAATTTCCAACTGAGAAGTCAGTGGGGAGAGAGATTTCTGCATTTGGCAATACATTTTAGAAGTAACTGTGGTACTAGATCCCTGCCCGGTCAGTACCCTGGAGAAGGTGGAAAAGAATTTGGGTCAATAAGTCTCTAGTGCTTACATGTCGCCAAACAGGGCATCTGTGTGTGCAGAAATAGAGAGAGGTGATGTTGTTCCTTCCCTCCCTGCCCACTCCTAAATTAAATCCCTAAGAATGGTGGTGTTCCATAAAAAACAGAGATCAGAGCCAGAGAGAGAGAGAAGTCTCTTATGCTTAAATTCTACTTAGCAAGGCTCAAGTCCTAAAAACTAAGAGGCTGTATGGAAATCACTGTCTATTGGTTGCTAAATTCCTTTTAAGACCCATTCATGCATATGAAACTATCCAAATGAGCTGATAATAATTTCTGTAAAAAGTCACTATAAAGTTTCAGAAAAATTTTGTGCAGAAATTATGCCCTGGGAATATCTACTGGAAGAACAAGAAACATGGTCCCAACACAGAAACATTGTCAGCAAACATCATATAGGAGTCTTGAATTATTAACAAAAGTAGAAGAAATTTTTTTAAAAAAATCTTTTTAACTGAAAATGAAAAAAGAGTCTTTTGTAATTGATTATGAGGCTTATAAAGTGTACCTTCCCATTTGTGCTATTGTAACTAAGATGATTTGTCAAAACTTAGCACCCCTTTAAAATGGGAGGGGTAAGGAAGAGAATAGAGACTCTAATATTGAAAATCTCTCTTTTTAAAGCAGTTATATATATATATGAGCCTTGTCAACTTAAGAGTCAGCCGTAAGTGCATTTCTTCTAGGTAGGAAAACTATAAAAGAAATCAGTTCATAAGAGGTTAACTGGCTCAGCCAAGCAGACCTGGGCCGCCTGCACCATGCTACTTATAACACAGATTTGAAAATGTCTCTTCCCTTTCCCCTGCCTGATAAAAGTAAAAAGAGACCTAAGAGAGAGAAGGAGTGAGCACTGGCAAAGGAGTGGGAAGCAAGACGGAGGCTGGTGACAGCGTTAATCAACGCTTAGTTCTGATTCTTGCCTTTTTTAACCCATTATTTCTCGGGCTACCCCAAAGGTAGACTAGATTACCATCCAATCAGAGCAGTCACATCTGATCTACCCAAAATAGAATGTTTAAAGCAAAATAAAATCTAAAGAGAACCAAGGGACAGGTGGGCCCATCAGCACCTAGCGTTGCTTCTAGAATACACAGTCAAGTGGCTAACAAGGCCTCTCCGAAGGAGTACTGGACATCATTCATCCAACACGCAGTGGGGAGGTCAGAGGGTGAGAAGTGCCATAAAGACTATAAAATAGAGGAATGGGAGAAAGGGAGTAAGGAAGAGACGGCGACTTAAGACTTCAGGTCAGGTGGTCAGTGGGGGGATTCTTTGGGAGAACCTCTGGCTGAGACCCGAAGGGTGAGAAGAGCTGGCCACGTGAAGATCTGCAGCAAAGGCGTTCCAAAGGAACAGCGACAGACAGCACCTGTGCTGGGAAGGGCTCAGTTTGTCAGAGGAATTTGACGCACTCAGAGCCAAGCGTAAGCATGTGGGGGAGAAGGAGAATGGACAAAGAGGTAAGGTGGGCAGAAGCTTCATCATACAAGGCCACGTAAGCCATGCTCAGGAGTTAAACTGTATTCTGAATGACACGGGAAGCCACTGGAGAATTTGGGGTGAGAAAGACTTGGTAAGGTTGATGTTTGTTAAAATATCAGTCTGCCTGCCACGTGGGAAATGGATGCTGTCTTACCAAGATCACTAAGGTTCCAGGTGGTCACGATTCCAACGAGTAAGAATGGCTCTGCCCACGAAAACAGAGGGAGCAATACAGAGGGAAAAAAATACGATAGCGGGAGTCTTTCCTTCAAGTGAGGGCTTACGGTTTTCAACAACCATAGTCACCAAGCGTAGGCCCGGAATATAAGGTCATTAAGCTCCTCAGAGAAGGGTTCTCTGAGTACATGATCTAACATTGCCTCCACCCTCTACCACCCATCCCTCTCAGTGCTATTTTATTTCCATCGTGGTACTTCTCACTATGTGAAAGTATAATGGCAATGTGGTCACTTGCTTACTTTGTCCACCCACCAAAATATAAGCTGCACAAGGCTGGAATGTCATCTTGTTCAGAGCTATCCCCGCAACACCTACAATGATGCCTAGTACATAGTTGGAGTCCAATAAATATTTGGTGACTGGATTAATGAAGACCCTGTTCTTTACTTCTACTCAAAAACAAACAAACAAAAATATTCTACCAGTCCCCAACTCTGGATTCCTTTCTAGGGCAATTAGCTTTCTATGTGGGTTGTTATAACAATGCAGACATAAGGAGACAGAAGAGTGCCCTGGTCTTGGATAACAAGAAGAGAGAAGCCCTTTTGTCCTGGATCCCATAATAACCCAGCCTAGATATGTATTCGGGAACAGGGATAATTCATGACCAGAAGATAGAGATCAGTCCTCCACTTATTAACACCAACAACTATCTAAAAGGCAGCTGTTTGTTAAGTACTACAACAGATACTTATGTGACATTCAAGGAAGAACTCTTGAGTATTCACCTCTGGGTAATGAGACACGGCTGGGATAAGAGGGGCACTCACGTGATATGTTGCTTTTATAATGATTTTTGATATGTCGACATCCCAAACAGTCCAGAGGAGGTTGCAGAATCTCATGACTGGTCATGTTTAAAACCAAGACATCTGGATTAAGTTCAGCATGATACTGGCCAGCGTATGATATGCAATCTAATTTCTAGAGATAATTCCCAATACAAGGATTTATCGCCAACGAAGAAGCCAGAGACTCAGATGTAGAGACAGCACAGAGACAATTTTTAAAAATTAAAAAATATGTTATTACCGTCTTACAAACGGTGAAAATAATTAGTCATTAGAGTAGCAATAGATGCTGCGACGTTTGTGACAGGTGCGCATACTACCTCATTTAACCCTTACAAGTAAACACTAGTGTCCCCATTTTATAAACGAGAAAACAGAAGATTTAAGGGGCTGGGTTAAGATTATATAGTTGGCAGTATATAAGTGCAAAAGGGCTGGCATTAGACCAACATTCAAATCCTGATTCCAACACTTTCCAGTTCGTAATCTCTCTATGCTTCAGTTTTCTAGTCGATAAATGAGGAGAGCAGTTCATACGTGCCTTATAAGATTGTTGTGAAGGTTCAATGAAATAAAGTTTGTAAAACACTTAACAAAAGCAGCTGGTGCACAGTAAACACTTAAATGGTGGTAAATATTCCATTAAAGTTATCCCTTGTTATCCATGGAGGATTCGTTCCAGGACTTCCTGCAGATCCCAAAATCCAAGGATGCTCAAGTCCCTTATATAAAATGTCACAGTATTTGCACATAACCTACGCACATCCTCCCATATACTTTAAATCATCTCTACATTACTTATAATACCTAATACAATGTAAATGCTATGCAAATAGTTGTTATACTGTATTTTTTAGGGAATAATGACAAGAAAAAAGTCTGAACATGTACTGATGCTTTTTTCCCCCAGAGTATTCTCAATCTGTGGTTGACTGAATCCCCAAATGCAGAACCCACAGATATGACTATACCATTACTATAGTTCAAATACATTTAACAGCATGCTTTCAGCATAAGGGACTCTGCACTCTGTGGTACTCTGGAAAGATGTCTTCTCTCTGTCCCCAAGGTTCTGTTCAACCAGCAGCAAAAAAAAAAAAAAATAGGGGAAAGAGGAGAGCAAGCAGAGAGATGGGAGCTGGATCATACAGATATGAGAAGCTACATAAGAGCAGCCTAGGTAAATTTATCTTAAGGAGATAATGATGGCATGTTTATAAGGACATTCATTATGAACTGGTTAATAATCATGGAAAAAAGAGAGAAATACAACATGTCCAAAAAGGTCATCAGTTCAGAGTTAGACACAGCATACCTGGAATATTGTGTAGCCACTAAAAACCATCTTAGAGAGCAGCTAATGATAATGTAAAGACGATCAGGAGCCATTGAGTAGAAAAGGTTAGAAAACCAAAATGAGTATCTCTAATCAGTACTACTGGTGCAATTTACATTTTCTTCTTTTATTCATCTGTAATTTCTAAATTTTCTCAAATGAACATGTATTACCTGTATAAACAGAAAAAAAACGCAAGTTTTTAGTTTGCTTGATTTTGTTTTTTTAATCACCAACCTATATGAACAGAAAGATCAGTGGGCGGTTATACACCCGGGAGGAAGGCAGAAGGTGAAGGTTCAGCCTGCCCTTTTGATATTGACGGCTTTGTCAGCTGTAGGTCTGCCAGCTAGAGGGAGGGAGTTATAAGCCATCTATCTTACCCTGGTCTCATTTACATATGTCCAAATTATATTCTTCCTGGACATTCTAGATGGAGGACCTGTGAGGACTCAGATCTCATACCCAGTTCCCTGACCTATCCAAAATAGGTTTCTAGGGCCTTAATTAGATTATTAATAACATAATTATTTCTGGAGCTGTTCAACTAACCCAAATAACATGCTCTCATTTCATGTCCCCAAATCTTCTTCTTGAAATATATAATCACTGACCTACTTTGATAAAGATCATTTTAATAGCAGTCCCCCACCCCAATGATAAAAATGAGAAACTTGAGGCTGGCATCAGGTCCCACGAGAGAGGTAGAAAATAAGCACCTAACTGTGCCCAATCAGAGCAGCTAACCAGTGAGTCAGATGTTCTGCACCCACCCTGGTTCTGAGCGTGTCTTTTCAGCTCTGGAATATAACACAGGAAGTATAACAGGAAAGGCGCCCTAGACGGTGTTGTTTACCAAGATGGGACCACTCACAGCACAGACTTCTTCCTGATTCTACAGCTCAAATCTGGGAGTCTTTTCAGCTATAATGACAGAACTCCAGAAATCTGTTTTGGGTCATTCCCATTTATAAAAGGCTTTGCTTTCCCCATAATGAAGGTATCAAGGATCAGTCACCTCTTTGGCCCTTTGGCAAGGCAAGATAGGGACGGGGCAAGGGCAGACACAGTGAAGGAATGAGGGAGAAAAAAGAGAAGGGAAAGAAAAAGAAGGGGGGGGAAGCAAATGAGAGGAAGAGAAAACACACAGTTGGTAGAGACAATGTTCTCTACGTTTAGACTGGAATTTCCTAGAATAAAAGTCCTTACTAAGGACAAATGGCTTTCATTTTAAGACCTCAGACAAGCCCAAACCATCACTATTTTAGCATATAAGAAATTTATTTCTTTATCAATAGTTCCTAAAATGGTTAAAGCTGAAATCTTCTAAGTGCAACTACCTAAATCAAAATATCACTGGAATTTTTTTCCTCGGTAGAAAGAAAGGAATGCATCTTACTGGATTTTAGGGTTCTTCCTTACCACTCTCAAGCAGAAAATTAATCTCCCTAAAGCAAGATCAACGCCAAAGGAGAGACATGACAAAAGAAGTTTGAAACGAGAGGCCAACAGTGGACCCTCTCAGCAGTAAGTGTGAATTAGTCCTGTTGCACTAGCAAATCTGTCAGAGGGCGAAAAGCAAGAATAGCGCCAGGTCCAAACATACTGGCATTGAAATCACAGCATTCCGAGGAGTTGCAAATTGTTTGGATGCACCGAAGTAAAGGTTATGTGGTTTAACAAGATCAAGGGATAAAGCAGACATGAGAGGACTGCACTTGGAGCCATGGGTTGAAAATCCTAAGGAAGTGTTTGCATAGGGATGGGGGAAGGCAAGGATGGCAGATATTAGCTAAGAAGCACAAGATTGCCCTGGGGGATGGTGGAAATGTTCTAATATTAATTTTGGCAATGGATGCAAAATTCTGTGAATATACTAAAAGCCACTAATTGTGTGGCATGTGAATTATATCTCAATAGAGCTGTTTTTTTAAAAAAAAAATCCTAAGGAAGGACCTCCAGGGTCTCTGCCCACAATCGCCTACCCACACGCTGGCCCGTTTGGGGAGCTAGGTAATATGACTGATTGAGATGGCACAGTAAGAGATATGAGTCATCCTTCTCCAGTTTGACATTTTATAAGTTTCTCATTTAAGATAACCATCAAAAAACATTCCAATCTTCTTTCTTAAAGACTCAGTTTCTGGGGGGTAGAGAATAGACCCCAACATTCAGAACCCAGACTTGTGAAAACAAGCAAATTTTAAATTATCTTCAACTGATGATCATCTTCATGCATGAATTCTGTGCTGCTTCAAGCACAAAATCCCAAGCAAGCCCTGTTGTGCGAAGTCTTTCTACTGCAGTTACGCTGGCCAGGAGAGGTGGGGGAGATGAGAAACAAGCCAAAGTCATATCCCAAAAGACACTGAGGCCAAAAGCTATCAGTTCCACTCCAATTTCCTATGCAATGGAGCAGAGATTCCCTGCTGGGGAACCGATTACAAGCATGCTGGCTACGTAAAGAGGAAACAGGATTTCTTTCCAAAGAGAAAACCATCTTGTTGCTCTAAACAGAGCTGGCGACAAGGTAGCTTGCTGACCTTGCATGCTGAGCTCAGGGCAGCTTTGGTTAGAGGGCCAGGGAGAGGGCAACAAGGGAGACGCAGATGCAGATGCAGCGGGAACAGCTGGGAGCCGAGGCCTGCAGATGCTAAAGCACCATCCCCAGCACCTGCCTGGCCTTCGGCTCCCCCAAAGCCATGCTGTCCACGAAAGGAGTCCTGCAGCTGATGATGCACAGGATAAGCCACCCAGGGTAGGGTTTGCATCAAAATCTCTTTACACTAGTCAGATACAAAAGCAAGAAACCCTGTTTTGGGAAGAGCAGCCCACAGAAATTTTTAAGAAGCAAACAGCAGGGCAAAAGCAGCAGTGATCGTCTCGTGGTGGCACCCTGGGGTCTCACCAGCAGAGGCTGTGGTCTGTTCAGTCACCCAGGCCTCCTGAACAGGGTGAGAAGCAGCTGAGATCAGAACAGAGATAGCCACCCAGGAGGAGGGAGGGGCATTTTCAAGAAATGAGTTGCCCGAGGGTACCTCCCTGGCAGAAGGAGAGATCAGCTCTCTCTCGGGTTAGCGCAACTCAACCTCAGAGACATTGGCCAGTCTCTCTCCTCTCCTGCTCTCCCCAGACATCAAGTTCCCCCAGCCCTGCAACAGCTCAACCAGCTCATTATGCTTCCTGAATGTTTGTAAAGAAAAAAAAAAGTGCAACATAATTACAGGCTCTGACCCCAAATGACTTTAACCCTGACAAGAGCACCCAAGACTCACTGTGGGAAAACAGTTGCCCTGTGATTGCCCAGAAGCAAAAAGTTTCCTTTCAGGAGCTCCCTGCCCCAACCCCCACCCCCCTCACAATGCTACACAGGGGTCCCAGCTCACAGGCCAAGCTCATGGAACAAACGGATCCCAGGCATGGAGCCACACTGGCTGAGACATTCTGGAGTCACTAGAATTTTTACACTTCTAAACACTGCCCCCATCATTCCTGGGCCTGCAGTAATGCAGATACCCTCCAGATATCTGAGATGTCCCAACATGAGGCTAGATGGCACAGCTGTGCATATTAAGGGGCAAAGGCTTTGAGCACTAGGTTTACAAAGAATCTCTTCTGGCCTATTCAGACGGGTCAGAAGACTCCACGCCACCATGCAAATCACTTGGCAGAAGTGGTGGAGGGAGCTGTAGGAAATCCAGCTTTCCAGGCTTGCCCCAGAGCTCATGCATCTCCCTGGGTGGAGCCTGGGCATCTGCAGTTAGGGGAATTCCTATACACCGTCACCTTTAAGAACCACTATGGCACAACAAGGACAATCTAGCCACAATGACAAGAGCAGGTTCCAATTATAGGGCACTTACCATGGGCCTGCTTACACCACTAAGCACAATATCTACAATTACTTCATCTATTCCACACAACAATATTTTAAGGCAGATATTTATCATCCACCCTTGCAGTTACACTGCTTTCTCCAGTTTCACCTCCAAAGGTCAAATCCAAAGGCCTCTGGACAAGTCCTTACCCAAACTGGCCAGGATGAGACACCCAGACAGCAAAGTCTCTCCACCCCTCTTCTACCCACCTGCTAGCTGCTAATACTCCCATGGTCTCAGCCTCCACTCACCCCTCACATTCCACGCCAGCGGTTCTTCACCTTCGCTGCACATTAGAATCACCTCGGGAGGTTTTAAAATTCCCTACGCCCATGTTGCAACCCAAATTACATCAGAATTTCCTTGGGTGATCCCAATGGGCAGCTGAGGCTGAGAACCACTGCCTAGAGGTCTACCCCTACAGACTCATTCCCTCCCAGGTCCTCAAATGCCATCAGGGGAGACCCAAACCTTTACTGTAGCCCCCATCTCTCCCCAGAGCTCTAGACCTGTGCTTCCCACAGCCTTGTGGATGTCCCCACCTACTACGTGCCCTACAGGAACTCAGCAAGGGCAGACCTTACCTAATTCTGCCTCCCCCAGGGCACACCAAGATTCTTCTCCTGTGGTCCACAGTTCACCCATCCCACCAACCTAAGAGAGAAACTCTGAAGACACCCGAACTCCTCCATCTCTTCAGTCCTCACCCCATCCTCAGTCACCAAACTCCTCTGTCTGCGTGCTTTCCTCACCCTGCACACGAGGCACATCTACTCTGAAAAACACCATGGGATCCTGCAGTCTACTCTACAGCTTATCTGTGTTGCTTTGAATATTCAAATAGCGATTCCAGTGAGTAAAACAGATTTTCAGCAAACTGTACTCCCTGGCAAGGGGCCACCTACCTGGGACACCTGCACCTTAGTCTGAGAAGCGCATCCCTCCCCTCGCCTGCCCCTCAGGCACGACGGGCAGATGGTGTCCACTCTCTCACACGCTTCTGCCTTGGGACAGTGTTAATTAAGCAGAGAGTGGATCACATATCACTGCTGACACAGGGGATTATTTTAGGTGATATAATGGCAAATACTTTTCAGTTTTATGATCATGATTGAATGATTATTGGAAGACATTTTAGAAAAAAATATTGCTCACCACAGCAAACCTGTAATTTCTGAATGCAGGCTCAAAAGCTGCCTTTTGAAATAAATATGCTTTTTGAATGAGCAGGATTTTTTAAAGTAAATAAACAGTGGTAAAGGTGGGGCAAAAATAATGGAGGAACCCGGCTTCCCTGGGCTTGATAAAGCCTTCACTTGCCTTTCCTGGAGGTCTCTGCTCCCTCCCGCAGAGCCACTTTTAAACCCATAGCAATCCCCTTGTGCTGTGGACTGCCTTTGTTTCCCGTCTCCTCTCCAGACACTGAGCATCTAGGAAACAGAGACCCTGCCAAAGTCGCCTTCTACGCCAACGGGAGCCGTCACAGGCACTGGAATGGGGACCACAGAGGACATGTGGCATGATGCTGTCCTTCATCAGGGAAAAGTGCTAAGTTTTGCAGGAAAAGCAGTTGGAGAGAGATGTCAGACAAAACACCCCACTCCCTCACCAGTCCCAGAATTCCAATGCCCACAGGTAAGCTTCCAGCATAGGCAAGATGTGCCCACTAGCCCAAAGTCAAGGTCTCCAGTCCCAGAAGGCAGGAGACTGCCCTCCTTTAACACCGGCCAGACTTCCTGAATAATGCGCACACTGCACGAAGATAAGAACAGCAGCATCGCTGGGAGTGCAAACAAGTTCTCTGGGGTCCTACATTCACGTGATTCCTAGGTGCAGCGGTGTCTCCTTCTAGGGAATGGTTTTTGCTGTGGCTTTTAATCCCAGAATTAACAATACGCACAAACTGGGAAGGAGAACATGGAGAAAATTCTACGTGTTGTTTTATTACAGACACCACTCTGTAACAAACTCTCTAAAATAGTGGGTTTCCTTCCTACTTACTCTAAAATCATGATTTATAAAATTTTGTCCACTCAGAACTTTTCTGAAACACCGCTGTGAAATATTTATCAAAATGAAAAAATGTACAGACCCTTTGGCCCGGCAGTTCGATTTCTAGGAATTTGTCCTACACTGCAGTCCCCAACCCCTGGGCTGTGGCCCGGTACCCGTCCGCCTATTAAGAATGGCTGCACATCACCGCACATCACCACACCCACCACACCCCACACCCCCAACCCTGGCCCATGGAAAAAGTGCCTTCCATGCAATCGGTCCCTGGTGCCAAAAGGGTTGGGGACTGCTGATCCTACAGATATACTCACTCACATGCCCCATGCCTGAGGTATCAGGATATTCACAGTAGCATTGCTTATAATGCTAAAAGGTTGGAAATAATCTAAATGTCTATTACTAGGGGAACGTAAACTATGTTAAATCCATATGATGGAATACAATGCAATGCTAACAATGAGTTAGCTCTCTATATATACCAATTATAAAATACCTAAAATATATTAGAACAAGGTGCAAAACAGTGCATATGGCATACTACCATAAATAGTGTGTGTATATACACATATATATGTATATTTGTTGGCACATACATGAATTATTAATACTTCTGAAAAATACCCAAGAAACTAATAAAAATGTTGCCTCCAGTAGAAGAACTGGAGATCAGGAGACAGGAGGAGTTTGAGGGATACTCATATTCCTTTTTGTCCCTTTTGAATTGTGTGCTATTTATAGGTATTACCTATTTAGATAACCTTTACAAAAAAAAAA
>VBSM01003190.1:7673502-7685152 GCA_008086735.1 Cheirogaleus medius | reverse complement strand
ATCAACATCCGCGAATCAGTGCCCCGGGGACAGAAACCCGGCGGGCACGCGGGCGACCAGTGCTGAGCGCCGCCCCACGGCCCTCCCGTCCCGGGGCCGCGTCCCTGCCGGGCCCGGGGCACTCACTCTTGAGCGCGGTGATGAGTGACTTCCCGTCCTTGATGAGTTCCTTGATGAATTTGTTGGTCTTGTCCAGCTCCGCTTCGTGCGACTTGAGCGTCTCTCGGAAGTGCGGGCTGTCGAGGCAGCAGTCGCTGAACTCCAGCGCAGGGAGCCCCATGGTGTCCGCGGCGCCCAGCCGGGGGGCGCGCCTCCCCCGGAGCCCGGGCGGCCCGCCGCCCACAGCTCGCACGCGGCGGGACCCCGGCCGGCACCCCCGACGGCCGCCGGCTCCACAGGTGTGGCGCCGGCTCGCCCACTGCGCGGTGTCCGCGGGCGCGCACGACTCCCGAAGCCAGCCGGGACCCGGCCGAAGGGCGGCTGCTCCGGCTGCGCGCAGGGGAGCCGCGGGCAAGCGGGCAGCGCAGCGGCGGAGCAGCAGTGGCGCCGGGAAGAGAGCGAGCAGGCGAGCAAGTGCGGCCGCCGCCTCCCCGCCTCCTTGGCTGGCTCGCTCTCCGGCAGCCTCGAGCGCCCTCTCACAGCAGCCTCGGCGCCGGCCAGCGTCCGGGCCGCTCGAACCTGCTAGCGATGACCTAATCCCCGCCGGACCAATCAGCGCGCTCTCCCCAGCCCGACCCTCGGGCCGCCCGAGGAAGCCCAGCCCTTCCGCGGTCTTGAGCCAATGAGAGGGATCTGGAGGCGGGGCCTGGAGCGTGTGGGCGGGGACCCACGCCACCGCCTAGGTCCGCAGCGCAAGCTCCGCCCCCTCCCGCCCGCCGGGTGCTGCAGACCCCGAGCCCTAGGGGTGAGCGCTGCTGCGCGTGGGCCCCCGCCACCTTGCCCGCCTGCTGCGGCACGAATTCTAGCCTCGGACGGCGTGTCTGCTGGTCTGGTGGGCAAAGGAGCCTAGATGTGCCGAGCATGAACATTCTGGGAATTAGGGCTGCAGTTCTCCACAGCACGCCCTGCACTGCTGGACAGCAGAGCTTGCACTTAAAATACAGCCCCCTGCCCCGGGAGAACCCAGAGCTTCCACACGCTCCTCTTCCAGTCAAGCAGAAAATGTTTGCACCTTAAAATTACCAGCTCTTCTCGTCTGCAGTCTTCCCTCCCCCTACAGTCCGTCCCCCTCACGGCCACTCCTGCTCAAAACCCGCCCACGGCTGCCCCTCGCCAAAGGATCTCGCATCCCTACGAGAATTTCAACCGCCTGTTATTTCCCTGCTCGGCATCTAGCACAATTTTATATAATTCCGTCCACTGCCTGTCATCCTTTGCCACATGGTGAGCCCCACGAATGCACAAGCCACTGCAATTTTCTTGTCCGCTGTTAATAGCCCAACATCTAGAACAGTGGCTGGCATTTAATCACAGATATTGAGCGCTTTCCAGGTGCTGCGTAGGCTACGGTGATCGATAAATATTTGTGGAATAAATGAATGAATCCCTTACCAGGGCCCTCTCCACCTGCCACGCCCAGTGCGTTGCCCTGTCTTCCCTCTGTTGGACCACAGGACTCAATTCTGGCAGCTCACTCACTGCACTTGTCAGGTTGGGTCCCGCAGAGTGTCTAGTGCTGAACTGTGAATTCCTGAAGGATTGCGACTGTCCTTGAACAAATTATTTCTATGTCCAGGAACTAGCAGCCTTCCTTCAGTTAAGTGGGGGTTGGTTGGTTGGTTTGGGTTTGTTTTTTAAATAGGTCTGCTCTGTGCAGGCACTAGCTTAGATGGCAGGGATACAAAGATGAATACACAGAATGAATTTGACAGCTGCTGGTCAGTGGGAGAAACAGCAGAACACAAGCAATAGCAATTCTGCATGGTAAGTTTGGATAGAAGGCCTGGGTGCTTGGGAACATGGAGAAGGGGGTTTTAGCTCATCTATGTTAAGAAAATAATTGATTTATTAAATGCATAAATGAATGAATGAATGTGATCTATTTGCTTGTTGTATCTACAGATTTAGGCTTGATAGCAGGCCCAAATAGATACAGAATTACAGCCCTGAAAATAGTTGTTCCTTTTTTTTTTTTTTTTTTTTTTGAGACAGAGTCTTACTCTGTCGCCTGAGGAGAGTGCAGTGGCGTCAGCCTAGCTCACAGCAACCTCAAACTCCTGGGCTCAAGCGATCCTCCTGCCTCAGCCTCCCAAGTAGCTTGGACTATAGGCGCACACCACCACACTGGGCTAATTTTTCTATTTTTAGTAAAGACAGGGTCTCACTCTTGCTCAGGCTGAACTCAAGCAGTCCTCCTACCTCTGCCTCCCAGAGTGTTAGGATTGCAGGTGTGAGCCACCGCACCAGCCAAAATAGGTGTTCTTTACTTGCCAAGGACGAGAAAGATCTAGAATGGAAACTCCATGAAAGTAAATCTGTTTAATGCTTTATCTTGAGCACCTAAAGGTAGATGTTCTAGTTATCTATCAGTATATAACAAGTGACACCAAAAGTTAATTTTTAAAATGACAACAATCATTTTATTTTCTCTCATGATCTCTGTGGGTCAGAAAGTTGGGGAGGGCTTGACTGGGTGGTTCTGGCTTGTGGTCTCTTGTGTGATTGCAGTTAGATGGTGATAGAAGCTGGAGTACCAGGTGGTTAGCTGGGCATCTCCCTCTCTTCAGGTAGGCTCAGGGCTTCTCCATGTCATTCATCTCTCTGTGTGGCCTAGTCTAAGCTTCCTCACAGCATGGCAGCCTCAGAGCTCTGCTGTGAATGTACCAGCTCACAAGGGGAAAGCTGCATCTCCTTTTATTTCCTAGCCTTGGAAGTCACACACTTCTGCCACCTTCATTGGACACAAGCAAGCATAAGCCCACCCAAACTCAAGTTGGGGGGAATAGGGCTGGACCTCTAGAATGGGAGATATTGTTGTGGCCATCTCTGAAAAATATAATCTGCCACAGTGGGCCTGGAACATGGTAAAACATTCAATAATGTTAAATTAATGAAACAAAATGAGATCCACCATTATTTGTTTTATCCCACTGAGGAACATTAAGCAAATGTCTGTAAAATAATATATATGTACTACTAATAATAACAATATTATATTAGTTATCACTTAAGCTCTAAGTTTGTGTCAGACACTATGCTAAATTATGTACATACATTGTTTAATCTTCACAAGGTGAAACTAGTACTGTGATAAATCCCCATTTTTCAGATGAGAAATGGAGGCCCAGAGATGTAAATTGAACCAGGTTACCCAGCTTAATAAGTCTGTGTGGCACACACATTTATGCAAACATGTGACTTAATAGGTCCATTCATAAATATGTAAATATGTGGATAATGTGTAAATTTCTTATAAATTTAGTCCAGAATTTCCACAAAAGACCTCCCACACTTTCAGCAGTATTATCATAAACAGAGAATCAGAATGCAGCAGTGCTGAGTGCAGAAACTGGCACATGGAAGGCACAGTTGTCTGTCTCCTCCTAGAAAATAAGCTCCACAAGGGTAGAGGTTTTATGTTATTCAATGCTGCAGGCCCAGCTTAGAACAGCAATGGGTATTTCAACGGTGCTCAACATCAATCAGAAGGATGCAATTAGTAAAGAAAAAATAGCAACTCATGACAACATAGGTTATGGCCACGCATGTTTAAAAAAACAGTTAAAGCCTAGAAATCACTTTTCATATGATAAATAGAAATAATTTAGGCAACATTTGGCCTAAATTCTTTAGTTGAATGTCTGAATTCCTTAAAATTACCCGAACGATTAGTCTAAATAGTTGTGCTTTCAGTATCAATGTATTTTAAATCCATATTATTTCTCACTTCAATTGTCCAAATAACTTTACACCTGCCATACAATTACCTCCCATTTGTAGAAACTTTACCACTGGCAAAGCACTCCCATATATGTTGTCTCTGAGCCCATATAATCAGAAGTGGGCATGGGCCATTCACTCATTGGTTCTTGAACACAAGCTTGAGAACAGGTCTGGCCCATGACGAAGCGTTCATGGGTCCTCATATACCTGAGAAGTTCATGGGTAGATCTAGCTTCAGGGAAGCCTCTGGGATCTAGATGAGGATATCTGAACAAGGCTTCTCTCTCCATCCCTTGAGCTGACCATTGTCTGTGGTGGTTTCATTCTCAGGGATGCAGCTTCTTCAAACCTAAATCCAGATATTAACAGTAAGACAGTTTTCTTTCCAAGAATTCTGGCAGAAATGACAAGACTGGAGTCAAGGATAAAACAGCCCCACTCCAAACATAAAGCGTTGGGAGGAGTCGTTCCACCAAAGCAGCAGTACAGTGCTGTTAACAGCAAAAAGGAATTGCTGCTAAACAGGCAGAAGCAATAACATGCAGTACGCCTGATCTGTCCCCAACTCCCTCAAAATGAACGCTCCTTCTGCTGCATTCCCATGGTTTTAAAATTCTATTTAGCACTTATTCATTCTTTATGGTTGATATCATACTTTGCTTTACACATGACTTCTCCATTATATTATTACTAGATAGGTCAGTTTCCTATTTTAAAATAATGATTTGGGGTTAATGTACATGTTCTATGTCTTGATTATGGCGATGATTAATTACACAGGGATCACATTTGTCAAAACTCATGGGGGCATTTTATTGTATGTAAATTATACCTCAATAAAGGTTGATTTTAAAAAATAATGATGATGATGATAATATTGATGATACTTATTAAGCTTTTGCTGTGTAGTAGGATCCATGCTAAGTACTTTATTACATTTCTTCATTTAACATTTACTATAATCCTGGGAAGTAGGAATTGCTACCATCCCCATTTTACAGGTAAGGAAAATAAGGCTCTGAGAAGTAAAGTGCCTAAGGTCACATAGTTACTAATGGAGCTAGGCTTCGAATTGAAGTCTACTGTCTTAAATAACTATCTCCATATAAAATTCTATAAGAAATACATTTTATACATCTAAAACATTAATAAATAATAATAGCCAAACACCTGAAAGTTGAATGAGAACACATATGACTGAAAAGGAGGTATCTCATTCTGAACTGTGTTTTTCCAGAACTTTTTGCTGTTATATCCCAACTATATCAATAATTATACAAACCTCTAATTTGTTTTGGCTTTAAATACCAGGCCCTACAATTTGTGTAAAAGCAATCGACTGAAACAGACATGAAGTTCTCATTTTCCTTTATAGAGGAAAGAAAAATCTATTCTTATAAAGCCATTGCTTCCTAATTCTTTAAGGAGGGTAGAAGTACTTATTTAATATTCTTTGGCTTAGAAAATTAATGAAATTCATATTAGTTGCACTACACAATTGTCATATGTTAGCATTATTTTTATTTTCACTTTTTATGATTTATTTATTTCATACCTTTCTACTTATTTATCCATTCTTTCTTAATCATGTATAGAGAAAAGTACCCATAAAACATTTACTGTGTGCCAGATACAGTTCTAAACACTTTACAAATACTAACTCATTTAATCTCTAAACAACCCTGTAAGTATCTTATCTCCCTTTACAGGGAAAGAAACTGAAATGAATCACCTAAAGTTACACAACCACTGCATGGCAGAGCTGAGATTCACCACTGGTAGTCTATTTCTAGACTTAGGCTATGTTACTATCAGAACCCCAATGTGCCCAGCTAAAGAATTTTATTTCTGAGGCTTTCACACAGCTGGTGGTGGCCATGGGCCACTTTTCTGGCCATTGGGATACAATTGGAAATCTATTGGGTGAAATTTTGAAAAAAGATTTATGGTTTTTTAAATAAAGGGGCAGATGACAGTAAGCAATCGACATAGTTGGACAGACTAAGCCAGTGGTTGGCAAACTTTCTATGAAGGACTGTTAGGCATTATAGGCCACACCGTCTCCATTGCACCTGCTCAACTCTGTTGTTGAGGTGTGAAACCAGCCACAGATAATACATAACGAATGAGTGCAGTGGCTGTATTACAATAAAACTTATAGACAGTGAAATTTGAATTTCATATAATTTTTATGTGTTACAAAATATTCTTATTTTTTTTCAACTTTCTTAAAATGTAATAACCATCCTTAGGTCATGGACCATATAAAAACAGGTAGCAGGTAGAATGGACCCACAGGCTATAGTTTGCTGACCACTAGACTAGCCAAATGAAAGAAGTAGCCCCAAGTATGGGGTGAGACTAGAAATTTCAAAGGTGTAAGTTCCAATTCTTCCTTGGTGCTGAGTACCAGTGACCTCAGGAAAGCCAATTGAAGGCACCTGCATAGCTTGATTTCCCGGCTCTAAATTAGGGAAAGCACCTCTGTTTTTTCAGGTTATTATTAGTGTGAGACCTTATAAATGACAGGAAACATTTTGCAACTAAGAAGGACCAAGTAATATATGCATGAGTATAAAAGAAAAATAGTAAATATATCTACTAGAATGATTTAAAAGATTCAATTTCCTACTATTTCCAAAAACACACACAGATGAGAAAACTCAAGAATCCCACTGAGCATGAACAAATTATCTCTGAAGTGGGCTATTTACAGAATCATAGAACTATGGAGTTTTAGAGCTAAGAGAGATCATGGAAAACATCTAGTTCAATAACATTATTTTAAAGGCAATACAGGGAAGAAAGGAAGTTCCCCTGGGTCACTTATTTAGAGAGTGAAAATAATCTAATAAGAAACCTAAATAGGAAATAAGGTCATGTAATAAAAAAAGCATTGGATTTCAAACACTAGGTTCAAATACTGCCTCTGACATTTAATGGTTCTGAATCTCGGGCAAGTTACTTAATTGAATCTCAATGTCTTCTTCTTTAAATCAGGGACAAAAATTAATATTTCATAGAGTTACAGCTAAGAACAAGTGAAATAACATACATAGTATATCATCAGGCACATTATAAATCGTTCAATATATTACTATTACACGAAAATCTAAAATCTCAAAATCTACCACAGCTGCTAAAAAGATCTTGAAATTGCAATTTTTATACTGAGCTAGTAAATAAAACTCCCATATTTGATGTTCTTACAAAAATATTTTTATCTGTATTAATTGAAATACTTCCTTGAATTTCTATTTATAGCATTCCTGGAAGACAATGTAGTGCTGTTTTAACTTGAAACCACAAACACACTTTCACTTTAGGATGGAATTTGACACCATTAAAGCAGGTTTGTCACTAAAACCCCCACAGATTATTCAACTAAGGAGGAATCCTAACACTTAAAACTTTTATTTCAGTCAAAGATAAGGAATGTAGTACTTAACACATTCACTGCCATGTGAGTTGTATTTAACCCACGATAGTTTTGAGCCCGGAGCCTCGTGAAGCATATGTAACTCACACGTCTCTTCACCTCGGGAGCCGCAAGGACTATTTTTCAAGTTGCACATGACTCACACACAGAAAACAATAAAAAATAACACATTTTTCATTAAGTTAGAATGGATCGTTTTGTTTTCAAAGTTTTTATTCTGTTTTTGTCATAAAACACCATGGCCCAATGGAAAACATTTTTTTTCTAGTGTGGCAGTCAATGTGTTAAAATATATAGTTAGAATGTCCTCATATCGTCATTTTCAAGGTACTGCTAAGAGCAAAATCTTAAGCATCAGACAGACATCAGACATAGGCTTTAACCCCAGCTCTGCCACTTCATGCATGTGTGTGACCTTGGACAATTTAATCTCTCTATAGGACCCACCTACCACACAGGACCACGTGAAGATGAAATGACAGGATGGACATAAAATGCTTACTTAGACCAGTGTCTGCAATGTAGTAAGTGTTCCAAAAAAAAAAAAGTTAGCAAAATTAAATCATACCTACCTACACTGTTGAAAGATAAACTTTGCTAAATTCCATTTTTTTAATCTTTTGCTGCTTCTGGTGGATGTTAGATAAAATTTTAAAAGAACCGATTTTCAGAGTAATGCTGTAAATTGTAAAGACAGGTGCTCATATGAAGATAGAACTGAAGGTAGATTTCTTCCATCATTCTCGTAAGCCCAGAGGAAACCAAGAGCTTCTAATTCCAGGGTTTCTAGGAAATGGGAACACAGGTTCAATTCAGGATTCTAAAAAGAAAAAGATGCACTGGTTACTTTGAAGACATTGGAATCTAACCCTTCAGAAACACTTCCTGACTTCCCAGTTGGAAGTAGCCTCTCCCTCTAAGTCCATTAGAACGTAAGCTCCTCATTGACAAAGATGATGTTGGGTCTATATGCTTCGTGGCTGTATCATTAGCACCTACAACAGTGCCTGCACATTGTAAATTCCCATTAGAAGCGTAGACCGAAGGTGAGCTGATCTTATAGCTGCCATAGAGGAGAACAATAATAGGGAAATTCATGACCACACAGGCCCAGTATTGAAGTTTTGAGTAATGTGGGCTCCGAGTTTCTAGGGGAGAGGGAGAAAAAGAATATATGGTAGCTGGGCAAGCCCATGCCAAAAAGAATAAAGAAAAAAATTTTTACACCCCTAGCCCCACATATATGTAGAAACACACTATGCACTGAGACTTGGGTTAAGTTAGAATTTGGTAAGTTGTTTCTTACTTCAGGCACAGTAATCTTTCTTCATTTGGCCTCTGGGTCACCACCCACTCGCTGCCTCTTGGGTCTCCTATCTCATTGGTCCCTTCTTCTCAGTTGCCTCTACTGATTTCCTCATTTTCCCAACCTCTGAACACTGGAATGCCCTAGGCTGGTTCTCAAATCTCTATCCACACACACCTACTAGGTGACTCAACATGCTCCATATCTTCAAATGCCACATGTGCACACTAACAACTTCCCAATGTCCATCCCAGCTTTGACCTCTCTCCTGAACTCCAGACAGGGACGCACAATTGACTGCTCAGCATTCCACTTGTAGACCTAAATGGGCATCTCAAACTTAAAAAGAGACCAGAACTGAAATCTTGGTCTTTCTCCCCAGACCTGGCAAATCCATCCTTGCAGTTATTCAAGCCAAAACCTTAGAGCCATCCTTTTCTCCCCTAACAATGCACATCCAGTCATCGGCAAATCCTTTTGACTGAGTCTTCAATAGATACCTATCGTCTGATTACTTCTCCTCATCCTCTGCTACCACCCTGCTCCAAGCCCCCACCACCTTTTACCTGGATTATTGCAACAGCCTCCTAACTGGTCTCTTGGCCTCCTCTCCTGCTATCTGTGGTCTAGCTCCTGCAGCAACAGTGATTCTTTAGAAGATAGACGATATCATGTCACTCCATGTCACTCCTCTGATCACAACCTCCAGTGGTTTCCATCTCACCAGAGTGAAAACGGAAGCATGATCTGACTCACAGATACTCTTCTCGCATCATCTTCTACCTTTCTTCCACAGCTCGCTCTGCTGGGCCACTCTGGCCTTCAAATGACACACACCTACCTCCTTCCTCAAGGCCTTTGCACTTGCTGTTTTCTCTGCCTGTAATTCTCTTCCCACAGATAACAACATGGCATTCCTTTGCTTCCTTCGAGTTTCTATGCAAAGATCATCTTTCCAGCGGGGCTTCCCCAGCCTGCCTTCCCCATCCAAAATCACACACTTCTGCCCCTTAACCTGGCTTTGCTTTCCTTCACAATCCTCATCACCATTGTTAGTAATGGATATTTTCATATGGTTCATATGCTATTTTTCTCAGAATAGAATGAAAATTCTGAGAGCGGGGCAAGGGGGTGGGAGTGTGCTATTCTAGACAGGGAAGTCCATTTTGTTCACTGCTTTATCCCCAGGGTCTAGAATAGTGCTTAACACATAATAAGTACTCATAAAAATGTGTTGAGTGAATGAATAATATTGATGAAATATTCTGTAAATTTCAAGAGGAAAAATATGAAATAAATAACCACTTGCTGAATGCCATCTACAAGGCGAACACTGCTTGTTAATCTCACACTCAGAAAACAGTACAAAGACTGGTTGACATTCCATATAGATTTAAAATTAATTTAGAAAATACTAGTTTGAAAATTCAAGATAGGGCTTAGGAGAACTGACTGTAAATAAGCACATGTTTCAAGCTAGAGAAATATTATCTTAATATTTTAGTCATTCTTCTGATCCATTGTATCAGACTGGTATGTATTTTAGGGTCTGTAGCATTTAGCCTTTGGTCTCTAGAGTTAATTCTTTGAGACAGAAAATGCAAATTAGATTACCTCCAATTTTCTCCTGGTAATCTTCTATCTCAATCTTTTTCTTTTTAGAAAAAGCAAGCTAGATTAACCAAGTTTCTGATGATAACCGTCTATCTCAATCTTAGAAAACAATGTCCTTGAGCTTTTAGTATCTTAGGCGGTTCCTTTTTCATACTGTGATTGTTCCCAAGACTGAGAGGAAACATAGATCTACAATGATAAGAGGAAGCATAACCAATTAAGAGAAGAACAGATCTACAATCATAACTGTTCTTTCATTCAACAGACATTTATCGAGATCTTACTATGTTTCATGTGCTGGACTAGACACTGAGAAAGGAACAAGGATGCACAAGACACGCCCACACCTTTAAGGAACTCACAAGGGAGTCTGGGTGACAGCCAGAGGACCCGATCGTCACAGTGCAATGACAGAGGGGTGCCTAGTGTGCTACTGCAGCCAATGGAAGGGCACCCAGCTCAACCTGAACAGGGTCGATGGGCTTCCTAGAGAATCAAGCACCTCAGCTGAAGCTTATATGATGTGTAGAAATGAGGGTCCAGGGTGGGTCGTGTTCCAGATGGAGGGTAGAATATGCACGAAGCCATGGTGGCATGAATCCATGCGATGTGTGTAGGAAACCACAAACATTCAAGGCAGGTCACACTAGAGGTGAGGCTGAAAGTAGGGGGAAGAGGGCAGGATACAGGGAACTTAACATATTAAGAAGCATGATCTTTGTTCAAGAGACAGTGGACCAGCCCCTGAAGCAGGAGAATGTGACTGCTATACACGGACAAGCTTGGAGGCAGGGAGATCCGTCGGAAAGCTGTGGCAGTGTCCAGTTGAAAGGTGATGAAGGTCTGAATTAGGGCAGGAGGAGCAGAGATGGGGAACAGGGGACAGACTTAGAAATAGTCAAAATCACTGGGAGTTGATGTTAGGGAGATTAGAGGGAGGAGGCAAGGATACCCTGAGATTTGTATCCTGAAGGGTATTACCAAATATAAGTACAGATAGGATCAGGCAGGAAGAGGAATTCACTGTTAGGTGTTTCAAACGCTAAGGGAAAAACCACCTATAAAGTAACTCTACCCGAACTTCCAAGCATGAGTTTGAAGGGGAAGGTCTAGCCTTCAGAGAGCTGGTTGTCATTTGCACGTGGAACATCAGGAGTTAACCTACGAGGATGGTTAGCACAGGACCTGGCACAAAGGAGGCTCTCAGTGGGTACTTGTTGAAAAGAAAAAATGAAGAGTTACTCTGCAAGAGTATCTAAAGAGAGAAGAGCTGGGAACCAAAGATAAAACTGGAAAACACAAATGCTTCAGAGTTGGGTAAAGGAGGCAGAAACAAATTGGTCAGAAAGGTGGTGTCCCACTACTGGGCATCTACCCAAAAGATCAAATGACACTCTACAAAAAAGACA
>VBSM01003190.1:7645985-7657372 GCA_008086735.1 Cheirogaleus medius | reverse complement strand
GGAGGAACCCATCTGGCTGCTGGGAGAGTCAATGTCCCAGGTTTTTCAAGCCTGACCTGTAAATCCTAGACGGGACTCTCTAAAGATGCCATGGATGCCCCACCTCTCTCTGCCGCCTCACCTAATCCCATGCCCTACCCGTTTTCATTCGTGAGACCAGGTCCACACCCAGGGCTGGCCCAGGAGGGGTATTTGGCTGAGCTTCCAGGGCAGAGGGGCCTCATCTCATACTCAGAGAGGTGGTGATTCGGGTCAGTAAGGAAGTTGAGTTCTTAGTCATCCGGGAACTTGCAGACAAGGGAGCAGTTGGGGGGTGGGTATGGACCATGAAAAGGCTGCTGAGGTCTCCTCCTCCATGGAGCTGGGGAGGGGTGGAGAGTGTAGTTGCCTGACAGCCCTTCTGGACTGCTCCACGTTGTTTGTGCACAGGCCTTGCTTTCTACAGCTGATCTCAGCCAACACCTAAGCATGCTGGGGTCCTAGTGCAAAACTCCTCTAACTAGGGCTCCAGGACTCTCTGTTGGCCCAGCTGAAACTTCCTTAGGACTGCACCGCAGTCTGAGACTCTCCCGAACCCATCCCCTTCTCTGTTCCTTAAACAGGTGGCAGTTCTGCAGAGCAGTCTGAAGACTCTCCCTGTCTAATCCTGCCCCCTTCCTTTCCAGCAAATAAATCTCCTGCACTTCATCACGTCTTGGCATCTGCTTCTCAGAGAACCCAAACTAGCACAGGAATGGGTGGAAAAAACAGGCAGAAAGATGGGGCTTGGGGACTGCCTCACTCACCACCAGGGAGGCAAAGAGGACACCATCCTGAGTAGACTGTGGGACACAGAGAGTCCCTGGCACCATGTGGCAGCCTAATTATTGAAGTTGCATAGTTTTGGCCTTGGGAAGCATCCTGGTGGAAGGGAACGGGCTCCCAGGTGGGAAAATCAGGCATTTGAAAGATAATAGGGAGGAGGGGAGGCAGAGTCTACAAGGACAGAGGAGTTAGCTGGGTTTTGCTAAATTGCCTTGAAGCCCTCCAGAGGGAGGAGCAACTGAGGTTCTTTAACAAACAGTTAAACAAACAGCTAAAGGGTAAGTGTGAGAACCACAGGGCTTATTTGGTAGTTTGCCAAGAGGCCCTTATTTCCTGCAGCGGAACAGTTAGCATAGCTGAGGAACAGCTGCAGGACTTGATTGTTAGAGCTGTGGAGTTCCAAACACACTCAAATGCTCAACCTAGACCAGGCTGTTATACTATACTAAGGTCAAGATCCTGGTTAAAAAACCCGGGCCCTGCAATGTGGAATGGGGATATCTGGATGGATGCTCTGGGTTTGTTAATATCTAAGGGGACACCCCCCCCCCAACCCCCATGAGGTAGCTCTGCACCTCGGAGTTTGCAGAGGTAGCCCTCTTCTTCCTAGTAAGAGTTAGCACTTCCCCATGCTGCATGAGGCTGGAGAGGCCCTCCACCACAAAGCAGCAGGCTCCCTGGCCTCTAGGAGCCGCCTTCACTTTCCAATGGCCAGAATTAAGTTCCAGGATGAGCTGGGCCCGAGAAGGGAGAAAACAGACTGTACAATGGATTTGTAAGATTTAGCTGGCATGTCTTAACACCTTAAGGACCGCTCACGAGTTTTCTCCTGTTTTGCACGTCATCTGTTAAGGACCGCTCACGAGTTTTCTCATTTTTCACTGTAGTTATGATTTAAATAACGTGCAGTTTGCCCAAAAACATGCGGTCCCTGGCATATGTCTTAGAGATTTCTATGCTGTATGAAAGGTGTTAAGAAGAGTCAGGGAAGGACCTCAGGGATTAGATAAGAGAGTTCTTGATCAAGGGACAAGAACATAAGACTGAGTAAGCAAGAATGCATTGTCTAAGGAGTACTTTCTTGGGACATGGGGATTTAACAGCCTGTCAAGGACCCCAGGAGGTGGGGGCAAGCTTGCTGCCAGGGTAGCTATCGTAGGCAGCCTCCAAGATGGCCCCCGATGTTTCCTGCCTCCTAATATTCATGCCTTTGTTTAATCTCTTCCCACCGAGTATGGGCTGGACTTACGGACTCACTTTTAATAACTAGAATACTGCAGAAGTGATGGGACATCACTTCCATGATTAGATTGGTTAAAGTCTTAGGCGTGTTCTTTCTCTCTCTCAGCCCAGTCTCCAGGTAATGAAGTCCAGGCTGTCTTGCTGGAGACGCCATGTGGAGAAGAGAGAGCCTGGGGGCTGAGAGACCACGTGGAGGAGAACCGAGGCATCCCAGCTGACCGTCAGCACCAAGTACTGGCCACACTAGTGAGCCTCCCTGGAAGTGGACCCTCCAGCCCTAGTCAAGCCTGGCTGACACCTTGACTGCAACCTCATGAGCTAGAGCCTTCCCGCCAAACCACTCCCAACCTGACCTGCGGAAAATGAGAGATAATGTGTGTTTGTTGTTTTAAGCCACTAGGTTCTAGGGAATTTATTCCTCAGCAATTGACAACAACAACAACAACAAAAATATCTCTTAGAAGCCCGGAGACAGTGATGGTCCACGCTGGACAAAGTGGAAATAGCTGATTGGCCCTGGAAAATAGTAGAGGAAGAAATAAATCAGCTGAAGGAATTGAGAATGCTGAAATGGATACATCACCTGAGGTCAGAGGATCATGTTCCATGACAGGGTCTAGAGGACACACAATTAACCCAGGCCATGGAGGGTCCCGGCACCGCTGAGAAGTTCAGTGCTGGTTCTCCTCTGCAGGCCAGAGAGGCAGTCACAGGGCTGAGCTTGTTAATATCCATGGGGGTGACTCCCCATTCTCACGTAATAGAGAACAGGTACATTAACCATCAGAAGCCAGCTCTGGGGGCTTTTACCATAATGACTGGCAAGTTTGAAGGGGCAGCTAAGAGAACTTGACCTTCAGGGAGTTGTGGAGAGGATTGAAAAAGCATGGTACTCCTAGGGGCAAAACAGATGGGCAGCCCACAAGGTGATGCTTAACATCTATGGCTGCCCTCTCCCAAAACGGCATAAGCGAAGGAGCGGGAGACTAAGGGCAATTGTCCCAATAGGAAGTCAGGGTCCTGCTCAGGTCCTGGCCCAGAGTCACTTTTCAGATCCAGAACCTGTCGACCAAAGAGGCAGACTGGTTCTTAAGGGAAAGGACCTGGAAACGCTATGGCAACTATATACTAGAATACCTACTCAGGCTGTTATACACTAAGAGAAGGGGAATACCCAGGTGTTTAAAGCACTACTGGATAGATCTGGGGTGACACTGATGTCTATAGACCCAAAGCATGATTACAGCGCCCCTGTTAAAGCGGGGGCTTGTAAGGATCAGGCTATGAATGGAATCATGGCTAAAGTCTCACCCATGGACGGGCCACTGGATCTGTAAAACTACCCAGCGACCATTTCCCCAGTCCCTGAGTGTAAGATTGGGATTGAAAAACTGAGTAGTTGGTGTAGCCCCCACACTGGATTAAAATAACATCTATATGCTGATGACTCTCAAATTTATGTCAGATCATCAAAATTAAAAATTCTTGTACTTCAAAAGATATCTTTAACAGAGGGAAAAGACAATCCACTCACTAGGACAAAATATTTGTAACTCATATATCAGATAGGGACTTATATACAGAGTATATAAGGAACTCTTACAACTCAACAAGAAAAAGACAAATAACCCAATTAAAAAATAGGTAAAGAATTTGAATATTTTCCCCAAGTAGATATACAAATGGCCAATAAGCACATGAAAAATGTTCAACATCATTTGTCATCAGGGAAATACAAATAAAAATCACTATGAGATACCACTTCATGTCCACTAGGATGGCTATAATAAAAAAGACAGACAACAAGGGTTGTTGAATACCTGGAGAAATTGGAACCCTCAGACATCACTGGTGAGAATGTAAAATAGTACAGCTGTTTTAGAAAACAGTTTGGCAGTTCCTGAAAAATGTTCCTATGACTCAGCATTCCACTCCTAAGTATGTCCAGGAGAATTGAAAACATACATTCACACAAAAAGTTGTACATGAATGTTCATAGCATTATTTATAATAGCCCAAAGTGGAAACAACCCAAATGTCCATCGACTGATGACTGAATAAACAAAATATGGCATAGCCATGTGGTGGAATATTATTCAGCCATAAAAAGGAATGAAATACTGATACTCATGGGTATTACCTTGAAAATATTATGCTCAGTGAAAGAAGCCAGAAACAAAAAGCAACATATTGTATAATTCCATTTTTTAATGAAATGCCTATAATAGGCAAATCAATAGGAAAAGAATAGATTAAAGTAGATTAATGGTTACCGGGGCTTGAGGAGAGAGAGGACTGGGGAGTGACTAATGGGTATGGGATTCCTTTTTGGGGTGATGAACATGTTCTGAAATTAGAAAGTGGTGATTGTTGCACTATATTGTGAATATACTGAAACCTACCAAATTGTACACTTTAGAAGGGTAAATTAATTTACTCCAGACTGGTATATTCTACAGGCTACTTTCCGCTTAGATGCTTAATAGGCATCTCAAACTTCACATGCCCCAAACTAAACTCCTTGGTCTCAGCATACCCCCAAGTGGGTTCCTCCCATAGTTCTTCCCATCCCAATAAGTGTCAACTCCATGCCTCCAGTTGGTCAGGCCCAAAAATATTTGGAGCCATCTTTAACCCCTCTCTTTCTTCACATCCTACATCTACTCCATCAGTGCATCCCACCTTACCTATAAGATATTTGCAGAATCTGACCACTGCTCACATTTTCACATCATCGCTCAGGTCCATCCAAGCCACCATCACCTCTGGCCTATGACTTTTGCCTCCTGACTGGTCTCTCTGCTTCTACCATTGCCCTATTATGGGGCAGATTGTGTTCCCTCAAATTCACGTGTTGAAGCTTCAATCTCCTGCAGACACCTTGATCTCGCTTGGACCTCTGGCCTCCAGAACTGTGAGAAAACAACTTCCTGCTGTTTCAGCTGCCCAGGCTGAGGTATTTTATTATGGCAGCCTAACTAACACACCCTCCTATAGTCTACATGCCACACAGCAGCCGGGTGATCTCTTGAAATCATACGCAGCCATGGCCCGTAAGGTCCCATAAGGTCCCATGCTCCTCTGACCTCATCTCCTCCCAGGGCTGCCATGTCGCCAAGGACGCCATGAACTCCCCACACCTCCCCACCTGTCCTCTTCCCTGTGCCCAAGCCGTGCTGACCTTTAAGAAGTTCCACAGACACCGATCTCTCTGCTTTGTGACCTTTGCACACAGTGTCCTCCACGCATGACACACTCTCCTCCCACACACTGGGTGGCCCTTCCTCACTCTTCAGGTTGCAGCTCAAACGTCACTCCTAGGACTTCCCTAATGGCTTTGTCTAAAACGGCCACACCTCTCCCCTGGTCACTTTCTACCTCCAGAGATGGCTGTTTCATTTTTCATTTAGCACCGATCACTTGACATATTATCATCATAGATGTCATCGTTCACTTGTATGTCGTTTATTTCCCCCAACTGCAAAGTCAGCTCCATGAAGACAGGGACTTTATTTTGTTCATGGCTCTATCCTCCATATCTAGGGCAGAACCTGACATATAGCAGAAGCTCAATAAATGACAGATTTTTTTTTTTTTAATAAAGGAAAGGGTAAAGGAATTGAGGCTATTTGCTTAACCTTTAAGACTGATCATGTCTTTCCTGGCTAAAAAGTTCAGAACCAAATCTGCGTGCTGACTTTAGCAAGTGTCTCCAGGGATTCATGTATAAACCTCCACCTGGTTTAGCTGGTTCTCCTTCCTTTATTTTCCCTTTGCTTCTATTCCTCTTATTGAAATGCACTGTGTGCATTTTTAAGCTGTCTTAATGTTTGAAATGATATGGAATATGATAAAATAAACTTAAAAGCAAATTTTTAAAATGTCTCTAGTTTCTGGCCTTTTGGGATGGCCATTTGATCTCTGGCTGCCATGAGGGTGGAGAAAGACACTTCATGCGTTCCCAGCCCATACTGCTGAGTGGACATAAGTTTCCTGGGGAAATTCTTCTGAAGCTCTAGAAATTCTCCTGGGGAACATCAGCTGCAGACGAAGAAAAGATACCCTCTCAAAGACCTCATGGTCAAAGAATATGGAAAAACAGTGCTTTGGGAGAGGAAAGTGCATCGTCTTAGCCGAGAAGATACTGGGCCAAAGTTGAAAGGACAGCTTTAAAACTCGCCTGCCCTAGAGGGCACAGGGGCGGTTTCTGGGTTAACTGCCTGGGTGCAGCGAAGGCAGGAACAGAGCGTCCATTGTCTGGCTGGCTGCCTTCCTAGAGAAGGCCTCTGCGCGGCTCTCCGCAGGGAGGGACGGCTCCCCGGGCTGGCAGCGAAGCCTGCCCGGAAACCCCGCACAGACCGGCAGACTGCGCTGCTCTGCTGCCTCAGAGACCAGACCCAGAGGCCACGGCCAGCCTGCCTGACCTTTGGGACCCAAATTCCCCATCTCTCTGCTCACACAGGCTCTGCCCCAAGACTGCCAGGAAGAGCACAAAAGCCAAGCAAACTTAGAAGCAGCAGCAGAAGCTTCTAGGAGGAGGTCGCTAACTACAGTCAGCCCCTTCGCCAAAGCAGGGTCTTTTCACACACCCAGTCCGACTCCCGGGGCGGGGCCAGCGTCCAGGTGAGGAGCCCTGGTGTTTTTCCATCACGGGTTCTTGGCCTCAGCCTCCACGTGGCCTCAGATGACATCACTTTCCTGCTTTCTTTGCTTCTTTGTGTGATGTTGGCCAACACTTTCCTCGGCGGCTGAGGGAAGTCTAGCTGAGTCAGGAAAAAAAAAAAATCTAAGGTCTACAAGACAGAAATTTGAGTTTAATTGTTCCAGAGCGGTGGTCAAGTGTCATGGTATGTTGGAATCATACATGTGGCACTTCTCAAACTTTAATGTGTTCAAGAGTTGCTGAGGGACCTGTGGCTAAAGTCACCTGTTAAAAACAAAGCCGTCCACACCCTAGAGCTGTCTATGCAGCGGGGCCTGGGGTGGGGCCGAGGAACCTGCATTAACAAAATGCCCCAGGTGAGTGGAGCAGGGGTCTGCAGACCACCCTGTGAGAAATCAGTCCCACGGAGCTGGTTAGCAATGCCAGTGCCTGGGTCTGGCCACACACCTGCCGATTCAGAAGTGGCAGCCCTGCCACCGTGTCATAGTCCACACGGGCATCCGGCACACGGCTGAGTTGGGGACCCGCTGCTGCAGAAATGATTTCATTCCGAAAGAATGAGCCAGACTTACATGTTTGGGGCCCCCTTCTCCATGGCCTCTCATCACCGTCTGCAAATCTAGGTACACAGTCGCTGGCACAGAAACCTGGAAGGAAAGCTGGCGCGTGCCCCAGCCGCGGAGATCCTTGCACGAAAAGGACCGCAGACTCGGAAAGCGTGGTTGTAATCATTTTACAGAGCTTTTCTCCCTTTTCCTGGGTGTGGTAGGAATCCCCAGGGTAAAAGTGGCCACCTGGCGCTGCCCCCCTGGCTGGGAGGTTGTCCTGCCCCGTGTTATTTGGGAGCAGGCCAGGCAGCGGCAGCTGTGCCTGCCACTCACACATGACTCCTGAGCGGCTCCGTGTCGCCACCAGATGGGCTCCCCAGAGCCAGGTGCCAGGCTGCTGCAGCTGCCCTGGAGTTTTCGCTGGCAGGGTTGTCTGCACCTGGTCGGAATGATGTGACCTGCAGGCACGCTGGACTCTGGGGAAGACGAGGGGACTCAGCGCCGGATGACAGCTGGCTCAGCTGCAGGGTCTGCAGTCGGCCTGGCCCGCGGGGCAGGCTGCTTCTCAGGGCGACCAGAAGCCTTCATCGCGAGTTTATGGCAAAGCCGAAGTTTCATTCAAACGAACACAATCCTGATTTCCCAGTCCTCAAAAGGCAAGTGGAAATCGTGGGCCAGGCTTAGGCTTAGCTGCCGACCTGGCCTTCCTCTGGGCACCACCGCGGTTGCTGAAGCCACTGCTCCCTTTCATTCTTTCAGCAAACATACACCAAGTGCCAGAAATGACATGAACAACTAGCCCGGTCTGGGTGATTGCTCCGGGTCAGGCACTGTGCTAGGCCTGCCATCCGCATCCACATCTTATTCAACGCTCAGCAACCCGTGTGAGTGAGAGAGTCCGTTTTACAGATGGGGACACCGGGGATGCAAGAGGCAAAGCCACCTGCCTGGCGTCCCACCACCAAGGACAGGCAGGCTGTGTGCCAGGCTGAGCCGACGCCGGGCCCTTTCCCTCCCACCCATCGCTCCACCAACAGCAGACCGCGTTCTCTCTGTAGGGCCTTCCCCTCGGCCTGCCAACACGTGCAAGCGCCAGGCCTCACGCTCCAGCCCCCTCCGGCATCATTCCTTCTTCCTGTTAGCCTTCACAGGTGGGCTCAGCCCTACTGTCCCCAGGCTCCTTCATCCTGCCTTGTCACCAGCCTCCTGACTTTCCCTGCAGCCCTCTGACTCTTCCGATGCTGGCCTCTCACACTGGGGGTTCCCCCGAGTTCCTTGAGACTCAGCCCCCACGACACTTCTCCCAGGAAGTCTTTCACTTGGGACACCACTGTGTGGTCTCGGTGCACACTGGAGACGCCCTCATCTCAACGTGACATCCCATAGCAGGTTGAAATTTTTGGTTTCTCACTGTCAGTATTCTCCGCTAAAATAGTTTCGTGAAGTTGGACGACTGGCACCCGCACGGTGCACGGCGGGTCCTCGGTATGCGTTTGTCACACCGACCAGATCAGACTCACACGCCTTATGCACCCAAGGCACAGGCAACAGAGAAAGCGAATCTAATATTTTAATACAGTAAGATGAATACAAGCTGGTGAAAGTCACTCATCCTTGGAAGAGGGGAAAACAACTGATACATGGCACCAAAGCGTACAGGTAAGAATATGCCACAGAGGTTGCATGTCCGACTCTGGAGTCTGAGCACCTGGACGTGGTCTTGGCTCCCACCCTTACTATCTGGGTGACCTGGAGCCAGTCGTTTCATCTTTCTGCACTCAGTTCTCCCATATAAAACGAGTGTGTGAGGATTAAATGGGATAATCCACGTGCAGTATTTAAAATAGTACATTGTTAATGCGTGGTGAAGGTTATCATATGTTGTGTTCACAAAAAAATGGATTTAATAGAAAAGGGTGAGGGAGGAAACTGAATAGAAATAATAGTCATAATATTTTGAAGGTACGGGGCGAACCCCCAGGTTGGATTAAAAAATGCGGGTCAGAAGTGATCGACCATAGAGGCCCACTGATTTTTAAAATTTTTAATTAGCTGCCATATTTAAAAATGAAGAAACTTTATGTTGCAAAAAAGAAATTCAGAGTTCTGACTTCTGCTGAAAAACTAGATGACTTGGCAGCTTTGGGCGTCTGTGTGTCCCTGGCAGTCACTGTCTGGACGTGTGTGGTCACTGCCCACTTCAGAGGGGACACGTGCTCCCCCGGGCGCCTCAGTCCCTCCAAGCGCTCCTGCTTCTCACCTGGCCTGCTCCATGCCACAGGTCTGTGATTTTGCGACCTTGGCCACAGATGATGCTTTCACGATAGCAATAGAATTTGTTCTTACGCACAGGTATCCTCTGCTCAAGAACCTATCACATCTCCCTAATATCTCCATCATCGAACTCAAACTTTAAACCTTAACTGCTCCCTCCTCCATCTGGGGACCCACCCACTGCTCACTGCCCAGGACTTCCCATCCAGCCCTCAGCCCCAGCATGCCCACTGCCCACTGCTCCCTCCTGCCCCAGCTCCCCCTGCCGTGGGGCTGGCATGGCCCTCTCTCTCCCGTCTGCTCTTCCGAGTCCCCCTCGCCCATGAGCACCTTGTGTCAAGTTGCCCCTCATGAGCAAGCGACTCCCACCCTCTCTAGCCCAGGGGGTGGTCTCCCTTCTCCAGGCCTGCACTGCACTTGGGACAGGGGTGACTATTACTAAAGTGTGGTTGGTGCTCTCGGTCTCTACCCTGTCTTATCCAGTTCGTTTCTCTCCTTGTCCCCTGCCCCGGCCAGGCCTATTCTTGGACTTTTATGATTTGAAACAAAATCAGAATGAGGATGAGTGTGTATGTTGGGGGAGGGAGGGCAAGAGATGTGGAAGGCAAGAGGAAAGGGCAAGAAAACTAGGGCAAACCGCGGGTGGGGGAAGGAGAGTGAAGGGCAAGGGGCTTTTGCACAGAGGCTGGGGGAGGGGACTTCCAGGTGTCGTCTGGCTCCCAGCCCCCCCTGCAGCCAGAACCACGCCATTGGCACCCTGTTTTCTCTGTGGCAATCCTGCCTTCTACGGTGGGTTGGAGGCTCCAAGAGGTCTGAGACCTCACTTGTGTTCCCTGTGTCCCTCCGAGCTGGCCCAGGGCTGAGCCCAGGGACTGCACAGGCTCATGCACAACGACTGACCTCAGTGTCCTCAGGTTTTCCCAGGCGAATGACCTGAAGAAGACGTGGAGCATCGAGAATGTGGGCTCTTCAGTTTCGCCTGCTGGCAGAAATGTGACCAGGTCGGATACCAGCATGGTGGTGTGTCCCAGTGAACAGCCAGGAAGGTGCCCTAGACTAGAGAGCAGTGGTTCCTAAGCTGGAGCCTGTATCACAATCACCTGGGATGGGGAGGGGGCTTGTTAAACTGTAGACCACTGGGCCCACCCCAGAGCTTCAGCTGCAGCGGGTTTGCAAAGGGCCCAGAACTTGCTTTTCTAAACAACTTCCAGGTGACACTCATGCCGCTGGTTGGGAACCACACTTTGCGAAACCAGCTCTAGAGTTCAGGGCTGAGGTTTAACCCCAAAGCCACATCACTCCACCACGGTACTGAAGTGACAGTCCCCTCCCAGCTCCCTCCACTGTCTAGCTTGTCATTTACCTGCCCCCTGCAGAGCCTTTGCTTGGGCCATAGATGCCCATGGCTGAGTGGAGGGCGCCCCCTTGTGGCCCAAATAGACAATTACCTGAACCGCAACACCCTTGCTCTTGCTCTTAAGGTTTGCCAAACTTCTCATTTTATCTGCTGGACGAAAGACCCAGGGAACCTTGGTATGGTCATCGTTCACCAGATATAGTCTCAGTGTAGAGGAGGGGTCAGGGGTCCATTCAGTGTGCGATGGGTACACTACTTGGTTCAAAGGTGCCAAAAGATGGCATGAATGATTTGTTCTCACGGTTTGGGGATTTCATAGAGTGAGAAGGTGTCTTGGGAGAATAGTGCAAACCAGATACTCACTCAATTCTCTCTTGGAGAATGTGCCTTTGTAACATAAGTTAGAAGTAAACAATGACAAAGCCCTTGAAGTACATTGCGATTAAGAAGAGACCTTAAAATGACTTTGAACCGTGTGTGGTTTTTTTTTTTTTTTTTT